>OW121742.1:109462492-109604900 GCA_933228675.1 Stomorhina lunata
TAATCAACTTGCCAAATTTCAAGAAAATCGGTTCACATTTGACCCTAGCTGTCATATAAGTCCAAATAACGGAAACAGCTGAAATATATAAGTTTTTTGAAAATGTTTGTATGATGGCAATATTTAGCAAATATTTGTCTTTATACAGGAAAAAGAATATCTTTGACCTTAGTGGTGAAGAGTAACGTATGGTCGGGCTTGACCGACCATGGCACTTTTTATGGGACTTTTCAAAACGACCATATGCCAAATTAATGTATGGAAGTGCAATATCTTTATACTATAGAGTCTTTAGTTAAGTCTTAGTTGTAAAAAGTTTTAATCTTTCCGAAACCCCTTATCAAGGCTTGTCTTCACGTATTCTTAACTTCAGGAAGTTTTGTTAAAATCTCCATTAAATTTATGATTCATAAAAATTAACCCATAAAAAAGTATTTTTAACCGAAAATTAATACGAAAAAAATCTTAATTTATTATTAAATTAATAATTTTGTGGTCGTTGTTGAATTGTTTGTAACGGAAGTTTCAATTCAAAGTAAAAACTAAATAAATTTTTATTGTTTGTTCGATGTTTTTGCAGTTTTTGCTGTAAAACGATTGTAAATCATTTGTTTATTACGGCGTTATGTATTTAATTTGACATAACAAGAGGCTTGGTTGTTAAACAAAAATTTATTAAATATTTCAATTTTTTTTTTATATTTGTAAATTTTTGTAATAAAAACAACATATGATTTTTATTAAGCCATAAGACCGGGAATTGTGTTCAAAATATTTAAAGAAAACGAAAGTTGATTTTTGTTTGATATCTTTATAAAAAAAAATTCAATATTTAAGAGTTTGATATTGAAAGAAATTAATCATTTTTGTTTTGCTATTATTAATTTCTATAAATTGAAATTGAAAATAAAAGACTTATATCATTTTTGAAAAAAAAATATTGAAAATTTTATGTCACTTACTCACATATGATTTGCCATAAATTAATGACTTGTACCATAAATTTACAAATATTGTCGTTTTTGTTCAAAATATTTGAAAGAAAAGTGGCACAAATCTCACTCACCTGCAAAGAAAAGAAAGAAAAAATTTTAAAATTTATCAAAATATCTATTCAAAAGTGTTTTTATATCTTAATTGTTTAAAGACATTTTTTTTAAATTTTTTACAAATTATAGCTTAACAATTTTGCTTTATGTAAATATTTGGCAAAATAAATTAAAAACTAATTTATCAAAATTTTTGTCATTTGAATTTGAACACAAAAGTTTAGATTTTGAAAAATATTTAGCCCATTGTGCTTATTTTATGGGTGACATAAGGTGGGGGGCAGGAACAGAGACTAGAAAGCTGCCCTAAGCTCCTAAACCCCAAGCAAACTACAAAAACTTGCTTTAAACTATTGTTACATAAGTTTTTTACAATTCTTTACGTTATTTACATGAAGTAAAGAATTCTAAGACAAGCAAAATATATATAAAACTGATTATAAATGTAAAGTGAATGTCTAAAATTCGTGCATATTAGTTTTTTACAATTCTTTACATTGTTTACATGATGTAAATAATTCTAAAACTAACCATATGTGTATAAAACTAATAACAAACGCAAAACTTTTAGTAAAAAATAAAAGAAAATTGCTTCAAATTGTTGTTATATTAGTTTTTTACAATTCCTTGCATTATTTACATGATGTAAAAATTCTAAAACAGGCAAAATATGTGTGAAATTGATTATATATGTAAAACAAATATTTAAAATTCGTGTATATTAGTTTTTTACAATTCTTTACATTGTTTACATGATGTAAAGAATTCTAAAACTGGCCATATATGTATAAAACTGAGAAAAAACACAAAACTTTTTGCAATAAATTAAAACATATGATTTAAATTTTTGTTATATAAGTTTTTTACAATTCTTTACATTATTTACATGATGTAAAGAATTCTAAAACAGGCAAAATATGGGAAAAAATGATTATAAATGTAAAGCAAATGACTAAAATTCTTGTATATTAGTTTTTTACGATTCTTTACATTGTTTACATGATGTAGATAATTCTAAAACTGGCCATATATTTATAAAACTGATTGCAAACACAAAACTTTTTGTTATAAATACAAAAACTTGCTTTAAATTGTTGTTTCATAAGTCTTTTCCAATTCTTTACATTATTTACATGATGTAAAGAATTCTAAAATAGGCAAAATATATGCAAAACTGATTATATATGCAAAGCAAATGATTCAAATTCTTGTATATTAGTTTTTTACAATTCTTTACATTGTTTACATGATGTAAATAACTCTAAAACTAACCATATATGTATAAAACTAATAACAAGCGCAAAACTTTTTGTAAAAATAAAAAAAATGCTTTAAGTTGTTGTTACATAAGTTTTTTACAATTCTTTACGTTATTTACATGATGTAAAGAATTATAAAACAGGCAAAATATGTGTAAAACTTATCATAAATGTAAAGCAAATGACTTAAATCTTTGTATATTAGTTTTTTACAATTCTTTACAATGTTAACATAATGTAAATAATTCAAAAACTGGCCGTATATGTTTAAAACTGATAACAAATACAAAACTTTTTGTAATAAATAAAAAAATTGCTTTAAATTGTTGTTACATAAGTTTTTTACAATTCTTCACATTATTTACATGATGTAAAGAATTCGAAAAAGGGCAAAATATGTGTAAAACTTATCATAAATGTAAAGCAAATGACTAAGATCTTTGTATATTAGTTTTTTACAATTCTTTACAATGTTTACATGATGTAAATAATTCAAAAACTGGCCGTATATGTTTAAAACTGATAACAAACACAAAACTTTTTGTAATAAATAAAAAAGTTTCTTTAAATTGTTGTTGCATAAGTTTTTTACAATTATTTACATTATTTACATGATGTAAAAAATTCTAAAACAGGCAAGATATGCGTAAAACTGATTATTAATGTAAATCAAATATCTCAAATTCTTGTATATTAGTTTTTTACAATTCTTTACATTGTTGACATGATGTAAAGAATTCTTAAACAGGCAAAATATGTTTAGAACTGATTATAAATATAAAGGAAATGACTAAAATTCTAGCATATTATTTTTTTACAATACTTTACACTGTTTACATGATGTAAATAATTCAAAAACTGATAACAAACACAAAACTTTTTGTAATAATTTACAAAAATTGCTTAAAATTGTTGTTACTTAAGTTTTTACAATTCCATTATTTACATGATGTAAAGAATTCTAAAATCGGCAAAATATGTATAAAACTGACTTTAAATGTAAAGCAAATGAGTAAAATTCTGGTATATTAGTTTTTTACAATTCTTTACATTGTTTACATGATGTAAATAATTCTAAAAGTTGTCATATATGTATAAAACTGATTGCAAACACAAAACTTTTTGTAATAAATAAAAAAATTGCTTTGAATTGTTGTTACATAAGTTTTTGACAATTCTTTACATTATTTACATGATGTAAAGAATTCTAAAACACCCAAAAATCTGTAAAACTGATTATAAATGTAAAGTAAATGACTTAAATTTTTGTATATTAGTTTTTTACAATTCTTTACATTGTTTACATGATGTAAATAACTCTAAAACTAACCATATATGTATAAAACTAATAACAAACTCAAAACTTTTTGTAAAAAATAAAAAAACATGATTTAAATTGTTGTTGCATAAGTTTTTGACAATTCTTTACATTGTTATTCCTAAAGAATAACGATTTTTGTTTAGTATAATATCGAAATTTATTCGCTTTACAAGTTATTTTTTTTTAAATTTATCGTCTAATTATTCGAAACTCGTTTTATTGCCTTTTCAAATCCCTTTTTTCCACTCAAATTCGCCAGCGATAAAATACCATTAACGATAATAATTTTATAGGATTTTATGCTCCATCTTAAAGTTTTATCTTGACTTGACAAAAGGTAAAAAACAAAGCTAATGTAGAAAAGTTATGTATGTTTTGTCATAACATAACCATAAGCTTTAGCTATGGAATGTCAACGACTGCAGTCTTAGATTTAGATTAAATCTAAGGAAAATTTTTGAAAAAAAAAGTCTTTAAGAGATAAGAAAAATTATTGAAAGGAATTATGTATTGGCTAAAGACAAATAATGATGCCATAACTAATAGCAAAAGGAGCATGGCGGGAGGCAGTGAAGGAGTAAGGAAGGGGTTTTCTTAAAATTGAAGAAATGAGGTAAACTATCGGTGAACTATGAGAAAATGTTGGGTAAAATGTCAAAAAATGTAAAAATTAGGTATTTAACTGATGAATTCATATTCTTTACATGAGGTAAACAATTGATTTTAGGTTTTTGACAATTGTTGACATAGTTTATATGATGTCAACATTTAGTAAAACCTGTAATAAATTGAAAATAACAGCAAAAATGTAAATAAAATATTATTTTATGACTCGATTTCAATTCTTTACATGGTAACATAAGGGAAATATATGTACAATATTGATGGGAACCCCTAAAATTAAATGTTAACGTTGTTTCTAGGCTTTTTATAATTCTTTACATTATTTACACTATGTAAATAATTTTAAAACTGGTCAAATATGTGTAACGATAATTACAAATGTAAAGCAATTGCTTAAAACTGTTATATATTATGTGTTTTACAATTCTTTACATTGTTTACATGATGTAAAGAATTCTAAAAAAGGCAAAATATGTATAAAATTGATTGTAAATGTAAAGCTAATGACCAAAATGATTGTATATTAGTTTTTAACAATTCTTTACATTGTTTACATGATGTAAATAATTCTTAAACGGGTGTTATATATGTAAAACTGACTAAAAACTGAAAACTTATTATTATAATCGAAAAATTTGCTTTCAATTTTCTTACCTAAGTATTTTTCAAATTCTTTACACGACGTAAAGAATTTTAAACCTGGTCATTTATATGTACAACTGATTAAAGACACGTATATTAATTATTTTAAATTATAAATTTGCTTAAAATTGTTGTTACATAAGTTTTTTACGAATCTTTACATTTTTTACACGATGTAAAGAATTCTAAAACAGGCAATATATTTGTTAAATTGATTATAAATGTAAAGCAAATTGCTAAACTTCTTGTATATTAGGTTTTTACAATTCTTTACATTGTCTTTACATTGTCTAAAACTGGTTAAATATGTTTAAAACTGACGGAAAACTAAAAGCCAATAAATATAAACAAAATTATCTTTAAATTTTGTTATATAAATATTTTTCAAATTCTTTACATTGTTTACACGACGTAAAGAATTATAAACCTTTTCATATATGTAAAACTGATTATAAGAATTATTATATATACAAAATTTGCTTAAAATTGTTGTTACCTAAGTTTTTTACAATTCTTTACATTGTTTACATGATGTAAAGAATACTAAAACAGGCAAAATATGGTTAAACTGATTTAAAATGTAAAGCAAATGACAAAGATTCTTGTATACTAGTTTTTTACCATTCTTTACATTGTTTACATGATGTAAATAATTCTAAAACTGGTTATATATATGCAAACCTGATTAAGTTAATTATTATAAATACAAAATTTGCCTCAAATTGTTGTAACATATATTTTTTACAATTCTTTACATTGTTTACATGATGTAAAGAATTCAAAAAAAGGCAAAATATGTATAAAAATGATTGTAAATGTAGAGCTAATGACTAAACTTATTGTATATTAGTTTTTAACAATTCTTTACATTGTTTACATGATGTAAATAATTCTAAAACTGGTGTTATATATGTAAAACTGACTAAAAACTAAATACTAATTATTATAAATATAAAATTTGCTTTAAATTTTGTTACATAAGTATTTTTCAAATTCTTTACATTGTTTACACTACGTAAAGAATTCTAGAACTGGTCATATATGTGTAGAAGTGATTATAAACACATAAACTTATTATTGTAAATAAAAAATTTGCTAAAAATGGTTGTTACATAAATTTTTAACAATTCTTTACATTATTTACATGATGTAAAGAATTCTAAAACAGTCAAAATATGTATAAAACTGATTATAAATGTAAAGTTAATGACTAAAATTCTTGTATGTTAGTTTTTTTCCAATTCTTTACATTGTTTACATGACGTAAATAATTCTAAAACTAATGAAATATATGTAAAACTGTTTAAAAACTAAAAACTAATTATTATTAACAAAAACTTTGCTTAAAATTATGTTATATAAGTTTTTTTTTAATTGTTTACATTGTTTACACGATGTAGAGAATTCTAAAATTGGTCAAATATGATTAAAACTAATAATAAACGCGAAAAAATTTGCTTTAAATAGTTTTATATAATTTTTTCCAATTCTTTACATTGTTTACATGATGTAAAGAATTCTAAAACTGATGAGATATATGTAAGACTGATTATAAATTAAGTTAAATTGATGTTACTTAAGTTTTTCCAATTTTTTACATTGTTTACATGATGTAGAAAATTCTAAAACGGGTAAAATATTTGTAAAACTATTAACAAACCTTAAATGCAGTGAAAAATTTTGTTTTTTGCCTTTAAACAATTCCTTACATTATTTACCCGATGTAAAGAATTCAAAAATTACACCAAAAAGCTAGAGAAACATATTTTTTTGTATCCCCCTTTTTCAGTTTCTTTTACTCCACCTCTGCTGAACTTTGAGGCTTCTTTCTTTACAACATTTTCTTGCCTTAAATTTCTGCTCAACACTTGCTCTTGAATTCCTAAGCATGATCATTGTCTTCCACTGATCTTACAACCCTTTTACCCGTGTAACCATTACCCGATTAGGAACAAAAGTGTGCATTAGTGAGAAAAACAAATAGCAATCAAAACACAAGTAAACTACTCCTCTTTACCTCGCGCAGGCCCTCCCTCTTCACTTTAAGTCTCTGTGTAATTGTATAGAAAATCTTCTGTATTAGCAGACTTTAATGTTTGAATGTTGATCGGTTTTTGCTTTCACAATATTAGAGCGTTAGAGAGCCTAAATGATCCACCTTAAAATTGTCTAAGAATGTAAACAGGTAGAGAATCATATAACTCCTTTCCAGCCTATACTTGTTTGACTTTACACCACCTTAAAGGTAAAGTAAATGTACTTATTTTCGTATTTATTACAATCAAATCTCGGTTTATTTTTTTTTAAGGTTTGTCTTATTATTGGCTGGTATTTGTTACAAAACTACAAAATACTCGTCATTTGCTCAATAAATTGCGTTTATTTTTCTGCTCCTCAGTCTCCGGAACACGACATTTATTCTCGTTTTAGTTTCAACGATAACTTTTTGTATTAGAACTTTTTATTTCTAGCTTTTCCTTTCTATTCATTATATTCAGTTTTTTTTCTTCTTCTGGTGGTTATTGATGTTATTATTGTTCTTGTTGTAAGATATTGACAATATTGGCAGCTGAAAGCTGTAAATATAAAAAGGGAAGTTATGGCTTTTTCGAGGGGGTAGGTTAGGAGTTGGCTTTTATTGCAAATAGAAATAAATCGAACAGTGGAGTTAAAAATTTTGCAACTAAGTCAAAATTTTTATAAAATTTTTCCATGAAATAAATAATCGAAAATGTGAAAATTTAATTAATTACATTGTTTACATGATGTAAACAATTGCAGAATTCGAACAAAACTTAAGACAATGAATTTTTGTATTAGTAAGAAATTTTCGATGTTTTTTTGCATTCATAAGAATATTTCGATGTTTTTTGTATAAGTAAGAAATTTTCTTTGTTTTCTTCATTAATAAGAAATTTTCGCCTTTTTTTGTATTTATAAGACATTGTCGATATTTTTTTTTTTTGTTTTTTTTTTTTTGTATAAATAAGAAATTTTGGTTGGTTTTGCATTATTTAGAAATTTTCGATGTTTTTTGTAGTAATAAGAAATTTTCGGTGTTTTCTGTATTAATAAAAAATTTTAGATGTTTTTGGCATTAAAAAGAAATTTTCGATGTTCTTTGTATTGATAAGAAATTTTAGATGTTTTTCGTATTAATAAGAAATTTTCGATGTTTTTTGTATTAATAAAAAAATTTCTATGGTTTTGTATTAAAAAGAAATTAGCGATATTTTTGGTATAAATAAGAAATTTGCGATGTTTTTTCTAATAATAGGAAATATTCGAAGTTTTTTGTGTTAGTATGAAAAATGCGATGTTTTTTATATTAACACGAAATTTTCGATGTTATTTTGTATATTATAGTTTATTTTGTTTGTATTAATAATTTTCGATCTTTTTAAGTTCACAAGAGATGTGTGATGTTTTTTGTATTAATAAGAAATTTTCGATGTTCTTGCATTTATACAATTTTTTATGATTTTTGCCATTAAAAGAATTTTGCGGTGTTTTTTGTATTAAGAAGAAATTTTCGATGTTTTTTGTATTAATAAGAAATTTTAGATGTTTTTTGTACTAATAATAAATTTTCAAAGTTTTTTGTATTAATAAGAAATAGTAGATGTTTTTTGTATTAATAAAAAATTTTCGATGTTTTTGTATTAATCAGAAATTTTCGATGTTTATTGTATTAATAACAAATTGTACATGTTTTTTGTATTCACAAGAAATGTTCGATGTTTTTTGTATTAAAAAGAAATTTTCGATGTTTTTTGTATTAACAAGAAAGTGTCGATGTTATTTGCATTAATAAGGAACTTACGATTTTTTTTGTGATAATAAAAAATTTTCGATATTTTTGTGTAAGTAAGAAATTTTCGATGTTTTTTGTTTTACTAACAAATTTTCCATGCTTTTTGTAATAATAAGAAATGTTCGATGTTTTTTGTATTAACAAAAAAGTGTCGATGTTATTTGCATTAATAAGGAATTTTCGATTTTCGATGTTTTTTGCATTAATTAGAAATTTTCGATGTTTTTGCGTAAATAAGAAATTTTCGATGTTTTTTTGCATAAATAAGAAATTTTCAATGTTTTTTATATTAATAAGAAATTTTCGATGTTTTTTGTATTAATAAGAAATTTTCGATGTTTTTTGTATTAATAAGAAATTTTCGCTGGATTTTCCATTAATGAGAAGTTTTCGATGTTTTTTTCATAAATAAGAAATTTTCAATGTTTTTTGTATTAATAAGGAATCTTCGATGTTTTTTGTATTAATAAGAAATTTTCAATGGATTTTCTATTAATCAGAAATTTTCGATGTTTTTGTATTAAAAAGAAATTTTCAATGTTTTTTATATTAATAAGAAATTTTTGATGTTTTTTTATTAATAAGAAATTTTCGATGTTTTTTGTATTAATAAGAAATTTTCGATGGATTTTCTATTAATGAGAAATTTTCGATGTTTTTTGCATAAATAAGAAATTTTCAATGTTTTTTTGTATTAATATGGAATTTTTGATGTTTTGTATTAATAAGAAATTTTCAATGTTTTTTTGTATTAATAAGAAATTTTCGATGTTTTTTGTATTAATAAGAAATTTTCGATGGATTTTCTATTAATCAGAAATTTTCGATGTTTTTTGTAATTATAGGAAATTTTCAATGTTTTCTATATTAATAAGAAATTTTCGATGTTTTTGTATTAATAAGAAATTTTCCAAGTTTTTGTATTAAGAACAAATTTTTGATGTTTTTGTATTAATAAGAAATTATCAATGTTTTCGTATTAATACAAAATTTTCGATGTTTTTTGTATTAAGAATAATTTTTTTCTGTATTAATAAGAAATTTTCATTGTTTTCTGTATAAATAAGAATTTTTCGATGGTTTTTGTATTAATAAGAAATTTTCGATGTTTTGGGTATAATTAGAAATTTTCCATGTTTTTTGTATTAATAAAAAATTGTCCATGATTTTTACATAAATAAAAATATTTCGGTGTATTTTGTATTAATAAGAAATTTTCGATGTTTTTTGTATTGATAAGAGATTTTCCATATCTTTGTATTAATAAGAAATTTTCTATATTTTTTGTATTAATAGGAAATGTTCGATGTTTTTGTATTAATAAGAAATTCTTAATGTTCTCGGTATAGATAAGAAACATTCGATGTTTTTTGCATTTATAGTAAATTTTCAATGTATTTTGTATTAATAAGAAATTTTCGATGTTTTTTGCAATAAGAAATTCTCGATGTTTATTATATTAATAAGAAATTTTCGATTTTTTTTGTGTTAATTAGAATTTTTTTATGTTTTTTATATTAATTGTAAATTTTCGATGTTTTTATATTAATAAGATATTTTCGATGTTTTTTGTATTAATAAGAAATTTTCTATGTTTGTTTGCATAAATAAGAAATTTTCGATGTTTTTTATATTAATAGGAAATTTTTGATGTTTTTGATATTAATAACAAATTTTACGATGTTTTTTTGTATTAATAAGAGATTTGTGATTTTTTTTTGTATAAAAAAAATTTTGATGTTTGTTTTTAGTAACAAAAAATGTTCGATGTTTTTTGCATAAATAAGAAATTTGCAGTGTTTTATATATTAATAAGAAATTTTCTACGTATTTGTATTAATAAGAAATATTTTATGTTATTTGTATTAAAAAGACATTTTCGATGTTTTTTTGTAGTAATAAGAAATTTTCGATGTTTATTAAGTAAATAAGAAATTTTCGATGTTTTGTATTAATAAGAATATTTCGATGGTTTTTGTATTAATAAGAAATTGGCAAAGTTGTTTGTTTTAATAAAACATTTTCGATGTTTTTTGTATTAATAAGAAATCCAAATTTTCTTGTATTAATAAGAAATTTTCGATGTTATTTTGCAGTAGTAAGAAATTTTCGATGGTCGTTGTATTAATAAAAAATACCAAATGTTTTTTGTATTAATAAGTAATTTTCTATGGTTTTTGTATTAATAAGAAATTTTCTATGTTTTTTGTTTAAATAAGAAATTTTCGATGTTTTTTGTGTTAATAAGAAGTTTTCGATGTTTTTTGCATAAATAAGAAATTTTCGTTGTTTTTTGTATTAATAAGAAATTTTCTTAATTTTTTATATTAATAAGAAATTTTCGTTGTTTTTTGTGAACAAAAAATTTTCGAGGTTTTTTGCATTAATAAGAAACTTTCGATGTTTTTTGTAATTATAAGAAATTTTCGATATTTTTTGTATTAATAATATACTAGAGATGCTTTTGTATTCAAAATAAATTTTCGATGTTTTTTGTTTTATTATAAATTTTCGATGTTTTTTTCATTTTCGATGTTTTTTTCATTTTCGATGTTTTTTGTAGTAATAAGAAATTTTCGATGTTTTTGTATTTATAAGAATATTTCAATGGTTTTTGTAATAATAAGAAATTAGCAAAATTATTTGTTTTAATAAAAAATTTCCAATGTTTTTTGTATTAATAAGAAATTTTGAATGTTTTCTTGTATTAAGAAATACCAAAATTATTTGTTTTAATAAAAAATTTTCGATGTTTTTTGTATTAATAAGAAATTTTGGATGTTTTCTTGTATTAAAAAGAAATTTTCGATGTTTGTTTTGCAGTAGTAAGAAATTTTCGATGGTTGTTTTTCGATGTTTTTGGCATACGTAACAAATTTTCGTTGTATTTTGTATTAATAAGAAATTTTCTTAATTTTTTATATTAATAAGAAATTTTCGTTGTTTTTTGTGAACAAAAAATTTTCGATATTTTTTGCATTAATAAGAAATTTTCTATGTTTTTTGTAATAATAAGAAATTTTTGGTATTTTTTTGTATTAATAATATACTAGAGATGCTTTTGTATTAAAAATAAATTTTTGATGTTTTTTGTATTAAAATAAATTTTCGATGTTTTTTGTATTATTATAAATTTTCGATGTTTTTTGTATTAATAAAAAAATTTCGATGTTTTTTATAGAAATATGAAATATTTGATGTTTTACGATGTTTTTATCTAATATATTTAAAAATTACGTTTTTCTATTATGTTTAACATTGGATGTTTTTATCTAGTTTAAAATTTTCCCTGATTTTTGTATTTATTAGAAATTTTCTATGTTTTTTAATATTTATTTTTTTTTTTAGGGATATTTGAAAATTTTCTTTTGAATTGCGATGAATTTCTTTGCTTTTGTTATCAAGAAGAAAATTTTGTTGGTTTTGCAATTCTGTGAGTAAGTACTGTCCCACTGTTTTAATTCTATGTTTTTTCTTCTTTTTTATCGTTATAATAAAAAAAATATTTTCTTATTTGTTTAAATTGTACATTTTTGTGCTTTGCCAACAAATCACACTCAGTTTTTCTTTATTTTTTTCTCAAGTTTTATTTGTATCCTAAGCAAAAGTATCTTATTTGCCATAGAGGCATGAGCAGGAGGAGGCAGCAGCGGCAGAAGCAGAAACAATAAGAAAATAACTTTTACATTCTACAGCTGCCGCAAAGATTTGATCTTCGGCTTAAAAGCAAACTTCTTTTTTCTTCTAATGCTGCTGAGGCAGATTTTCTTTACCTCTAGACTTAATAGAGAAGAAAACAGAACATAAGCAGCAAAAATTCAGCTTATATATACCCAAAGCTTTTTTTTGGACTTAATCTCAATCAATTGATAGCAATGGGTATAATTCTCGTGATATAGAGAACAAAAATGAAGGAAAACTAAATTTTAAGTAGTAGTTTTACAAATATTCTTTTCCTTTTTTGTAAGTCTTGGGAAAGGACGGACATAAAGTCCGTCTAACAATGTTATGATGGCATTAAGCCCTAAACCATTGATAGAGCAAGAGGATTAGCTTTGGCCAGTCATGTTAGAGCTTAAAGCCATCGCAGGCAGCTTTAGAATAATAGAAGATAAAAATTCTTTCAGAGATTGCAATGAAATGTAACGAAACGCATAAATTGCATTTTGTCGATTTGTTGTCGTTTTCATAAATAAAAACAGCCCAACCTTAAGCAAAAAAAAAGAAAAGGTTTCCTTTTCCTATTCTCGACTTTAGTCTAAGACTTGGGCTAAGAAGCGCGAGGAGTTGGAAAAATAAGATAAATGTTTTTCGAATTATTATTTGTAATTACATAGATTTGCCATTTGTTTGTTTAACTCGGGTTTAATATTACAGGTTTCCTTTTCTTTCCTTCCTAATAATCTACAAACCATTTTTCTTTTTTCTGCTGCTTTTTATTGAAAAGCGAATTTTCTTTATGGCTTAGAATCTCAAGTTTTGATTGTTAGGCTTAAATTTATTATATGAAATCAGTTAAATGCAATAAACTTGAAAAGCTATAAAAGAAATCCAAAGAAAAAAGAAATCCAAAGAAAAACCTTCGATTTTTTCTTATTAGCTTTCATTGAAACCTTAAGTTATGTTTCTAAGTCTTTCGTTTTTTTTCTAGTTCTTTTTCTTTTCTAGTATTAAAATCTTTGACTTTTATTAATGTGACTTTAAAGACGGAAGTGTTTACTTTCATGTTGTGATTTCTACTGTTAATTTGATAAAGCGCAAAAATATGTTTTATTTTTTTATGGAAAAAAAAAGAAAATTGAACAAAAGATTAATGGAACCGATTGAGAAAGAAATTTTTTAAGTTTATTGTATTAATAAGAAATTTGCGACGTTTTTTGTAATAATAAAAAATGTTCGATGTTTTTTGTAATAATAAGAAATTTTCGATGTTTTCAGCATAATAAGAAATTGTCGATGTTTTTTGTATAAATAAGAAATTTTCGATGTTTTTTTGTAATAATAAGAAATTTTCGATGTTTTTTTGTAATAATAAGAAATTTTCGATGTTTTTTGCATTAATAAGAAATATTCGATGTGTATTACATTAATACGAAATATGCGATGTTTTTTGTAATAATAAGAAATATTCGATGTCTTTGGTAATAACAAGAAATTTTCGATGTTTTTTGCATTAATAAGAAATGTTCGATGTTTATTACATTAATAACAAAATTCGGATATTTTTTGTATTAATAAGAAATTTGCGATGTTTTTTTGTAATAATAAAAAATTTTCATTGTTTTTTGTATTAATAAGAAATTGGCGATGTTAATTGTAAAAATAAGATATTTTCGATGTTTTTGTATTAATACAAAATTTTCGATGTTTTTTGTTAAATTAAAAAATTTGCGATGTTATAATAAGAAATTTTTGATTATTTTACACTGATAAGAAATGTTTAATGTTTTTTACATTAATAAGAAATTTTTGATGTTTTTTGCATTAAAAAGAAATTTGCGATGTTTTTTGCATTAATAAGAAATTTGCGATGCTATTTGTAATAATAATAAATTTTTGATGTTTATTTTGTAAATAAGAAATTTTCGATGTTTTTTGCATTAATATTTGATGTTGCATTAAGAAACGATGTTTTTTCCATTAATAAAAAATTTTCAATCTTTTTTGCATTAATATGATATATTATATGATGTTTTAAACATTAATAAGCAATTTTCGATGTTTTTGTAATAATAAGAAATTTGCAATGTTTTTTGTAATAATAAGAAATTTTCGATGTTTTTTCGTTAATATTATATTATAATATTTTTTGTCAATAATAAGAAATTTTCGATGTTTTTTGTGATACCAAGAAATTTTCGATGTATATTGTAGTAATAAGATTTTTTTCTTTAATAAGAAATTTTCGATGTTTTTGCATTAATAAGAAAATTTCGAGGTTTTTTGTAATAATAATTTCGATGCTTTTTGCATTAATAAGAAATTTTCTATGTTATTTTTATTAATAAGAAATATTTGATGTTTTTGTAATAATAAGAAAATTTTCGATGTTTTTTGCATTAATAAGAAATTTTTGATGTTTTTTGTATTAGTAAGAAATTTTCGATGTTTTTAGCATTAATAAGAAATTTTCGATGATTTTTGTAATATTAAGAAATTTTCGACGTTTTTTGGTTTAATACAAAATTTGCGATGTTTTTTATTGAATAAAAATAAGTTTTCGATGTTTTTAGCATTAATAAGAAATTTTTGAGTGTTTTGTATTAATGAGAAATTTTCGATGTTTTTTGCATTAATAAAATATTTGTGATGTTTTTGTATTTATAAGAAATCTTCGACGTTTTTTTGTATAAAACAAATTTGCGATGTTTTTGTATTAATAAGAAATATTCAACGTTTTTTTTTTGTATTAAAAAGAAATTTGCGATGTTTTTTGTATCAGTAAGAAATTGTGATGTTTTTTCTTGTAATAATAAGAAATTTATGATGTTTTTTGCATTAATAAGAAAATTTTGATGCTTTTTGCATTAATAAGAAATTTTCGATGTTAATTGCATTAAATAGATATTTTTGTAATAATAAAAAAATTTCGATGTTTTTTGTAATAATATGAAATTTTCGATGTTTTTTGTATTAATGAGAAATTTTCGATGTTTTTTGCATTAATAAGAAATTTTCGATGTTTTTTGTATTAATAAGAAATTTTCGATGTTTTTGGCATTAATAAGAAATTTTCGATGTTTTTGTATTACTAAGAAATTTTCTATGTTTTTTGTATCAATAAGAAATTTTCGATGTTTTTGTATTAATAAGAAATTTTGGATGTTTTTGTATTAATACGAACTTTTCGAGGTTTTTGTATTAATAAGAAATATTCGACGTTTAGTACATTAATAAGAATTTTGCGATATTTTCTGTGAAAATAAAAAATGTTCGATGTTTTTGGTAATAATAAAAAAATTTCGATGTTTTTTGCATTAATAAAACAATTGTGATATTTTAGTATTAATAAAAAATATTCAACGTTTTTGCATTAAAAAGAAATTTTTTTTTTGTATTAATAATAACTTTGCTATGTTTTTTTTGTAATAATAAGAAACTTTCTATGTTTTTTGCATTTATAAAAAATGTTCGATATTTTTTGTATTCACAAGAAATTTTCTATATTTTTTGCATTAATAAGAAATATTCGATGCTTTTTTCTTTTGCAAGAAATTTTCGATGTTTTTTGCATTAATAAGAAATATTTGATATTTAGAGAATTAATAAGAAATTTGCTACGTTTTTTGTAATAATAAAAAAATGTATATGTTTTTGGTAATAATAACAAATTTTCGATTTTGCGTTAATAAAAAATATGAAAAGAAAGAAAATTTTGATATTTTTGCATTAATAAGAAATTTTTGATATTTTTCGTAATAATAAGAAATTTTCGATGTTTAATTTAGTAGCCTTTGGGAATGCTTTTTATATAAATGCTATGGTCAAATATGGACCGAATCTTATAAAATTTGATATACTAGTTAGATATAATAAAATAACTAGATATAATAGTTGCAAAAAACTTCTCTGTTCTAAATTAAGTCATCAAAGCTATTACAATTTAAATTTATCATTATAAATGTGACTCCAGGTTCGGGGTTATGTGGGAGCTCTAACTAAATGTGAACCGATTTCGCCCATTTTCAATACAAAATTTTCAAGATATCGAAAGTACTTTTGTAAAATTTTGGCCCTCTAGCTCATTTAGTTAAGGCGCTATCATGCTTTCATTTGACGGATAGACGGACACAACCCCCTATCTTTTTGGTATTTTGGTGTTTCCGTAAGTTTTTATATGGGAGGTATGGTGAAATGGTGACCGATAGTGATAGCATTTGACACACTGGCTTGGATTGCCATAAAACGTACTTGTATTAAATTGAGTGGTTATAGCTATCAAAGTTTGTCATTTATTGGATTTCCGTGTATTTTAGGTAGAATTTAGGCTGTTTCCGTACTTATTTTATGTGGAAGCTGTAGTAAATGTCAATTGATTTCGATGAAATTTTTTATGCTGCATAATAATCATATAAAGCTTACATATACTAAATTTTATTATCATATCTGTTATAATTTGCCATTTATTAGCGAATAAGCTATTGGCATAGGCTAGGTTATACGAGAATCGATTTCGCCCAATTTCAATACCAACATTTTCCAAGAAATAAAAATTATTTTCGGCAAATTTCTGTGACCTAGGCAGACAGACTGACAGAAAGACAGACAGACAGACAGACAGACAGACAGACAGGCAGACAGACAGACAGACAGACAGACAGACAGACAGGCAGACAGACAGACAGACAGACAGACAGACAGACAGACAGACAGACAAACAAACAGACAGACAGACAGATAGGCAGACAGACAGGCAGACAGATAGACAGACAGGCATACATACAGACAGACAGACAGACAGACAGACAGACAGACAGACAGACAGACGGACAGACAGACAGACAGACATGCAGATAGACAGACAGACAGACAGGCAGATAGACAGACAGGCATACATACAGACAGACAGACAGACAGACAGACAGACAGACAGACAGGCAGACAGACAGACAGACAGACAGACAGACAGACAGACAGACAGACAGACAGACAGACAGACAGACAGACAGACAGACAGACAGACAGACAGACAGACAGACAGACAGACAGACAGACAGACAGACAGACATACAGACAGACAGATAGACAGACAGACAGACAGACAGACAGACAGACAGACAGACAGACAGACAGACAGACAGACAGACAGACAGACAGACAGACAGACAGACAGACAGACAGACAGACAGACAGACAGACAGGCAGATAGACAGACAGGCATACAGACAGACGGACAGACAGACAGACAGACAGACAGACAGACAGACAGACAGACAGACAGACAGACAGACAGACAGACAGACAGACAGACAGGCAGACAGACAGACAGACAGGCAGACAGACAGACAGACAGACAGACAGACAGACAGACAGACAGACAGACAGACAGACAGACAGACAGACAGACAGACAGGCAGACATACAGACAGACAGACAGACAGACAGACAGACAGACAGACAGACAGACAGACAGACGGACCGACAGACAGACAGACAGGCAGATAGACAGACAGGCATACAGACAGACAGACAGACAGACAGACAGACAGACAGACAGACAGACAGACAGACAGACAGACAGACAGACAGACAGACAGACAGACAGACAGACAGACAGACAGACAGACAGACAGACAGACAGACAGACAGACAGGCAGACAGACAGACAGGCATACATACATACAGACAGACGGACCGACAGACAGACAGACAGACAGACAGACAGACAGACAGACAGACAGACAGACAGACAGACAGACAGACAGACAGACAGGCAGGCAGGCAGGCAGACAGACAGATATCGCTCAATCGTTTTAGAATTTCATAATAATTAAGAGAGTGGCTTTAGAGACAATAGTAAGAAAGTTACAAATGGAATGACAATCTCAATATACCCCCCATTCTATTTTATGTTGGGTATAAAAATAACTATACAAACCGATGTTGCTCCGGCCGGGGCTCGAACCCAGGCTTAATATGATATGTTATGCTTAGTACTCGACAGGATAATCAACTAAGCCTTAGCACCCCCACATTTGATGTATATGAAGCTGAACATTTCTATTCATTCTTTACATTAATCTTTCATTTGTTTTATTAAAGCAAATTCGAATATTTTCTTTAGAAAATTATTTACAGGGACTTTTTAAAACAAATATTAATTAATTTCATATTTTAAATATATCTTAAGTACTTAAGACTTCCTTTTATAAAAGCAAATTTTTCTTTGACTTCATTATTCACTATTTACCCAGATTTTATTGTAACGTAAATTAAATATTTAAATTTTTTCTAGGTAAATAGTACGTCTGTCTGTCTTGTCTACTTGTACAAGAATGAAATAAATATTTATACAAAAAAAAGTAACAAATGAAATAATGTTGGCAATAAATTACCAACAAAAACTCAAAAGCCCCCTCCAAAAGATATTAAATAAACACTTAACGCCTGCGCTTTTCAAAGTGACACTTTTCCAGAAAACAAAAAAAAACTAAGTTTGAAATATCTAGAGATTTGAAAAAGTTCTTACGATTGTGGGGTTTGATTTTAATTTGCAAACGAATTTTTCGGTACTCAATTTTATTGTCAACAACTTTAACAAGCCTCGAAGACAAAACAACAACAACAGCAAAAAGCTTAAAAGAGCTTTTTGCCTTATTATTGTAGTACAAGGAGAAGCCGTATGGCTTTCAGATTTCATTATCAAAAATAAAGCAACAAGACAAACAAAAGTGTCATGTGTTGACAGCTACGGTACACACGCAGCTGTCATTTGCACAAAAAAAAACTCCAACAAAAATGGAAAAATTGCAATTTTATGCAGAAAAATTGAGAATTAAATGAAAACAAAAGATTTGCTGGTATGTAAATACAAATTTACAGGCATGTAAATATCTGTGTAAATTTACACAGATAAACAGATATAAAAACATTCTTACTCCAAATAAAGACGAAATGAAATCAGAAACAAAAACATTTGTCACAGAAAAGTAATACAGAGTCATAGCAAAAAAAGATCACCGGGAGACTCTAGAAGAGAATTTGGGAGGGGGTACCCTAAAACAGAGGAATTTACACTCTTGTCTTATTATATGTAAAGCATGTAAACAAACCAAGTACCGATAAAATAATGTGTTACTTTTGTTGGTTACCCGTATCTTTTCTTTGGAGCTGCCAGCCAAAAGCCTTAAGGCGGAGGTGTGCGTGTAATTTTTTGTTGATGTGTAAAATTACATTTATTTGTTTTTGGGTAAAACATTTTTTTCAAGCCTTACATTTTCTGGAGTTGGAGGTATTCTGAGGTGTTGACAGAAGGCGGTAAAAAATTTGACATCACTAATTTTTCAAATGCAATTGAAACTAGACAAAGTGGATTTTGGGATGGAAGGCTTGATAACTATAAAACAGGTTAATTTTATTAAATAATATTTTTCGAAAAATTTGCTATAAAAATAGAAAATTTTTGAAAAATTTGCTATAAAAAAAAAGAAATTTTTGAAAAATTTTCTATGAAAAAAAAAGAAATTTTTGAAAAATTTTCTATAAAACTTTGAAATTTTTGAAAAATTTTCTATAAAACTTTGAAATTTTTGAAAAATTTCCTATAAAAATAGGAAATTTTTGAAAAATTTCCTATAAAAATAGGAAATTTTTGAAAAATTTCCTATAAAAATAGGAAATTTTTGAAAAATTTCCTATAAAAATAGGAAATTTTTGAAAAATTTCCTATAAAAATAGGAAATTTTTGAAAAAATTCCTATAAAAATAGGAAATTTTTGAAAAATTTCCTTAAAATAGGAAATTTTTGAAAAATTTTCTTATAAAAATAGGAAATTTTTGAAAAATTTCCTATAAAAATAGGAAATTTTTGAAAATTTTCCTATAAAAATAGGAAATTTTTGAAAAATTTCCTATAAAAATAGGAAATTTTTGAAAAATTTTCTATAAAAATAGGAAATTTTTGAAAAATTTCCTATAAAAATAGGAAATTTTTGAAAAATTTCCTATAAAAATAGGAAATTTTTGAAAAATTTCCTATAAAAATAGGAAATTTTTGAAAAATTTCCTATAAAAATAGGAAATTTTTGAAAAATTTCCTATAAAAATAGGAAATTTTTGAAAAATTTCCTATAAAAATAGGAAATTTTTGAAAAATTTCCTATAAAAATAGGAAATTTTTGAAAAATTTCCTATAAAAATAGGAAATTTTTGAAAAATTTCCTATAAAAATAGGAAATTTTTGAAAAATTTCCTATAAAAATAGGAAATTTTTGAAAAATTTCCTATAAAAATAGAAAATTTTTTAAAAATTTCCTATAAAAATAGAAAATTTTTTAAAAATTTCCTATAAAAATAGGAAATTTTTGAAAAATTTCCTATAAAAATAGGAAATTTTTGAAAAATTTCCTATAAAAATAGGAAATTTTTGAAAAATTTCCTAAAAAATAGGAAATTTTTGAAAAATTTCCTATAAAAATAGGAAATTTTTGAAAAATTTCCTATTTTTATAGGAAATTTTTGAAAAATTTCCTATAAAAATAGGAAATTTTTGAAAAATTTCCTATAAAAATAGGAAATTTTTGAAAAATTTCCTATAAAAATAGGAAATTTTTGAAAAATTTTCTATAAAAATAGGAAATTTTTGAAAAATTTCCTATAAAAATAGGAAATTTTTGAAAAATTTCCTATAAAAATAGGAAATTTTTGAAAAATTTCCTATAAAAATAGGAAATTTTTGAAAAATTTCCTATAAAAATAGGAAATTTTTGAAAAATTTCCTATAAAAATAGGAAATTTTTGAAAAATTTCCTATAAAAATAGGAAATTTTTGAAAAATTTCCTATAAAAATAGGAAATTTTTGAAAAAATTCCTATAAAAATAGGAAATTTTTGAAAAATTTCCTATAAAAATAGGAAATTTTTGAAAAATTTTCTTATAAAAATAGGAAATTTTTGAAAAATTTCCTATAAAAATAGGAAATTTTTGAAAATTTTCCTATAAAAATAGGAAATTTTTGAAAAATTTCCTATAAAAATAGGAAATTTTTGAAAAATTTCCTATAAAAATAGGAAATTTTTGAAAAATTTCCTATAAAAATAGGAAATTTTTGAAAAATTTCCTATAAAAATAGGAAATTTTTGAAAAATTTCCTATAAAAATAGGAAATTTTTGAAAAATTTCCTATAAAAATAGGAAATTTTTGAAAAATTTCCTATAAAAATAGGAAATTTTTGAAAAATTTCCTATAAAAATAGGAAATTTTTGAAAAATTTCCTATAAAAATAGGAAATTTTTGAAAAATTTCCTATAAAAATAGGAAATTTTTGAAAAATTCCCTATAAAAATAGGAAATTTTTGAAAAATTCCCTATAAAAATAGAAAATTTTTGAAAAATTCCCTATAAAAATAGGAAATTTTTGAAAAATTGCCTATAAAAATAGGAAATTTTTGAAAAATTGCCTATAAAAATAGGAAATTTTTGAAAAATTCCCTTTAAAAATAGGAAATTTTTGAAAAATTCTCTATAAAAATAGGAAATTTTTGAAAAATTCCCTATAAAAATAGAAAATTTTTGAAAAATTCCCTATAAAAATAGGAAATTTTTGAAAAATTGCCTATAAAAATAGGAAATTTTTGAAAAATTCCCTATAAAAATAGGAAATTTTTGAAAAATTCCCTATAAAAATAGGAATTTTTTGAAAAATTCCCTATAAAAATAGGAAATTTTTGAAAAATTTCCTATAAAAATAGGAAATTTTTGAAAAATTTCCTATAAAAATAGGAAATTTTTGAAAAATTTCCTATAAAAATAGGAAATTTTTGAAAAATTTCCTATAAAAATAGGAAATTTTTGAAAAATTTCCTATAAAAATAGGAAATTTTTGAAAAATTTCCTATAAAAATAGGAAATTTTTGAAAAATATCCTATAAAAATAGGAAATTTTTGAAAAATTTTCTTATAAAAATAGGAAATTTTTGAAAAATTTCCTATAAAAATAGGAAATTTTTGAAAAATTTCCTATAAAAATAGGAAATTTTTGAAAAATTTCCTATAAAAATAGGAAATTTTTGAAAAATTTCCTATAAAAATAGGAAATTTTTGAAAAATTTCCTATAAAAATAGGAAATTTTTGAAAAATTTCCTATAAAAATAGGAAATTTTTGAAAAATTTCCTATAAAAATAGGAAATTTTTGAAAAATTTCCTATAAAAATAGGAAATTTTTGAAAAATTTCCTATAAAAATAGGAAATTTTTGAAAAATTTCCTATAAAAATAGGAAATTTTTGAAAAATTTCCTATAAAAATAGGAAATTTTTGAAAAATTTCCTATAAAAATAGGAAATTTTTGAAAAATTCCCTATAAAAAATTTCCTATTTTTATAGGAAAAATTTCCTATAAAAATAGTAAATTTTTGAAAAATTTTCTTATAAAAATAGGAAATTTTTGAAAAATTTCCTATAAAAATAGGAAATTTTTGAAAAATTTCCTATAAAAATAGGAAATTTTTGAAAAATTTCCTATAAAAATAGGAAATTTTTGAAAAATTTCCTATAAAAATAGGAAATTTTTGAAAAATTTCCTATAAAAATAGGAAATTTTTGAAAAATTGCTTATAAAAATAGGAAATTTTTGAAAAATTCCCTATAAAAATAGGAAATTTTTGAAAAATATCCTATAAAAATAGGAAATTTTTGAAAAATTTCCTATAAAAATAGAAAATTTTTGAAAAATTTCCTATAAAAATAGGAAATTTTTGAAAAATTTCTTATAAAAATTTAAAATTTTAAATATTTTTTAGACTTTAATTTAAATATTAAAAATTAACCAAGTTCTTAGGAATGTCGTTCTAAACTTGGCACTAACTCCGATACAAAACATTTAAAATTGAGTGGCCTTATTTTGTATTTCTTTTATATGCCGCCCAAGTTTTTCTAATGATTCCAAGAACATATAATTTTCAAATCGTTCCTTATGACTGTATTTCGTAAATGTTATTGCTGCTGTTCTAGGTAAAATCATTTAAGTGGAAGAACAAACGCTTTCTAAAAAAAAGGTTTCAAATTTTATTTTCAATTTTCAGAAACAAACACTTTGTTGGTGGTCCAATTTTAAAATAAGTTTCTTGCCACAACCAAACCTTAAAAAACGAAACTGAACTTAAGTAGAAGGCCACAAAAATGTTGCACATAAAGTTTCCAACACCCAGAGAACATACGAGTAAAACCTAATATCTTTATACGAATATGGGAGGAGTAAATTGCGAAAACAATAAAAAAATCCTCCGACTGAAACATAAGAAGTTTTTAACAAATTTTTCAGTTTTTATCGAAAAAGCTTTTAGTACAAGTTTTTTCTAAAAGCTCAAAAATAATTTAGACGTCAGTAAACTGAGACTTTAACTTATGTGTGTGGTTTTCACTTTTTTAAAAAGTTTTTTATTAGGAAAAAATTATAAATATTTTGGGATAAAAGCTATTACCATAAAAAACCTTAATTTGGCCAACACCTTTTAGTTTTGTAGAACTTTTAAAAGGACTCACACCCTTTGTGTGTAATTGCCTTAAGTGTTGAAATATTAGTTTTAATAAGAGAAAAAAATATTAAATAATTTTTTATGAATGAAAAATAAGAATTTTTATAACAGCTGGCTGTAAAAAAGGATCATATTTCAAGGATAAAACAATCAACGTCATCACTAGTGATAATTTGTACACCCTTCAAAAAAATATTTCTTATTTTTATAAGAAATTTAAAAAAAATTTCCTATTTACATGAAACAAAATTTAAAAAATTTCTTGTTTTTACAGGAAATTTTTCAAAAATTTCTTATTTTAGTTTTATGGAAAATTTTTCAAAAATTTCCTATTTTTATGGGAAATTTTTCCCAAATTTCTTATTTTTTTAAGGAAATTTTTTAAAAATTTTCTATTTTTATGGGAAATTTTTAAAAAATTTCCTATTTTTATGGGAAATTTTTCAAAAATTTCCTTTTTTTATGGGAAATTTGTCGAAAGTTTCCTATTTTTATGCGAAATTTTTCAAAAATTTCCTATTTTTATGGGAATTTTTTCCAAAATGTTTTATTTTTTTTAAGGAAATTTTTCAAAAATTTCCTATTTTTATGGGAAATTTTTCAAAAATTTCCTATTTTTATGGGAATTTTTTCAAAAATTTCCTGCTTTTATGGGAAATTTTTCAAACATTTCCTATTTTTATGGAAAATTTTTCAAACATTTCCGATTTTTATGGGAAAATTTTCAAAAATTTTTATTTTTTTCATTTTTTTTCCAAAATTTCTTGTATTTTTTAAGGAAATTTTTCAAAATTTTCCTATTTTTATAGGAAATTTTTCAAAAATTTCCTATTTTTATAGGAATTTTTTCAAAAATTTCCTATTTTTATAAAAAATTTTTCGAAAATTTCCTATTTTTATAGGAATTTTTTCAAAAATTTCCGATTTTGACAGGAAATTTTTCAAAAATTTCCTATTTTTATAGGAAATTTTTCAAAAATTTCCTATTTTTATAGGAAATTTTTCAAAAATTTCCTCTTTTTATAGGAAATTTTTCAAAAATTTTCTATTTTTATAGGAAATTTTTCAAAAATTTTCTATTTGTATAGGAAATTTTTAAAAAATTTCCTATTTTTATAGGAAATTTTTCAAAAATTTCCTATTTTTATAGGAAATTTTTCAAAAATTTCCTATTTTTATAGGAAATTTTTCAAAAATTTCCTATTTTTATAGGAAATTTTTCAAAAATTTCCTATTTTTATAGGAAATTTTTCAAAAATTTCCTATTTTTATAGGAAATTTTTCAAAAATTTCCTATTTTAATAGGAAATTTTTCAAAAATTTCCTATTTTTATAGGAAATTTTTCAAAAATTTCCTATTTTTATAGGAAATTTTTCAAAAATTTCCTATTTTTATAGGAAATTTTTCAAAAATTTCCTATTTTTATAGGAAATTTTTCAAAAATTTGCTATTTTTATAGGAAATATTTCAAAAATTTCCTATTTTTATAGGAAATTTTTCAAAAATTTCCTATTTTTATAGGAAATTTTTCAAAAATTTCCTATTTTTATAGGAAATTTTTCAAAAATTTCCTATTTTTATAGGAAATTTTTCAAAAATTTCCTATTTTTATAGGAAATTTTTCAAAAATTTCCTATTTTTATAGGAAATTTTTCAAAAATTTCCTATTTTTATAGGAAATTTTTCAAAAATTTCCTATTTTTATAGGAAATTTTTCAAAAATTTCCTATTTTTATAGGAAATTTTTCAAAAATTTGCTATTTTTATAGGAAATTTTTCAAAAATTTCCTATTTTTATAGGAAATTTTTCAAAAATTTCCTATTTTTATAGGAAATTTTTCAAAAATTTCCTATTTTTATAGGAAATTTTTCAAAAATTTCCTATTTTTATAGGAAATTTTTCAAAAATTTCCTATTTTTATAGGAAATTTTTCAAAAATTTCCTATTTTTATAGGAAATTTTTCAAAAATTTCCTATTTTTATAGGAAATTTTTCAAAAATTTCCTATTTTTATAGGAAATTTTTCAAAAATTTCCTATTTTTATAGGAAATTTTTCAAAAATTTCCTATTTTTATAGGAAATTTTTCAAAAATTTCCTATTTTTATAGGAAATTTTTCAAAAATTTCCTATTTTTATAGGAAATTTTTCAAAAATTTCCTATTTTTATAGGAAATTTTTCAAAAATTTCCTATTTTTATAGGAAATTTTTCAAAAATTTCCTATTTTTATAGGAAATTTTTCAAAAATTTCCTATTTTTATAGGAAAATTTTCAAAAATTTCCTATTTTTATAGGAAATTTTTCAAAAATTTCTTATTTTTATAGGAAATTTTTCAAAAATTTCCTATTTTTATAGGAAATTTTTCAAAAATTTCCTATTTTTATAGGAAATTTTTCAAAAATTTCCTATTTTTATAGGAAATTTTTCAAAAATTTCCTATTTTAATAGGAAATTTTTCAAAAATTTCCTATTTTTATAGGACATTTTTCAAAAATTTCCTATTTTTATAGGAAATTTTTCAAAAATTTCCTATTTTTATAGGAAATTTTTCAAAAATTTCCAATTTTTATAGGAACTTTTTCAAAAATTTCTTAGTTTTCAAAAATTTCTTATTTTTATAAAGTTTTTTTTTCCTTTCTGAACTTCTAAGAACTTGAACCCTCTTTTCTCAAAATTATATTTAAGATTCTTTCCTTTTTGTTTCTATTGCTGCTGCTGTTGTGTTGTTATCGATCTTTTAACAATCAATTTCATGACAAAAACATAAAATTGTGATATTTTTTTGTAGTTGTTGTTGCTTCTATACAATAACAAGGTTCCTAACCCCCATAAAAGAAGCAACGACAACAATTGCAACAATAAAACGACAGAAAGAAACATTTTCTGGCAGCAGTAGCGCAACAAACGCCGCATGCAACAAGAGGCGATTCAACAGCGTAAAGTAGAAATAGAAGACGATGATGAGGATGAGGGAAAAAAGCTCAGGCAGGCAGGCAGGCTTTATAAACAAGTCACAATGTCAATGGCTTTAAAGCTCATAAAAATGGTAATGGACACATTTAATGGCATCACGACAATGACATAACTAAACAGCTCACAAATAGACATACATACAAACATACTTATATACCAGCTTACATGCAACACAAGTTGCAAGGTTTGTAATGTTGCATGATGCCTCATATGTGTATATATTTGTATGTTTGCCATTCATGCGATTATTTTTTCAAATTTAAACAGAATATAAATGTTCGAAAACAGCATCAACAGCCACAACAAACAAACAGTCACCAATAATAATGACGACAATAGCAACAGCAGCAACAACAACATTGTCGTCATCATTGTTTATTACAGATGAAAATGTTGCTTATTTAAAAGACAACAACATTATGTTAGTGGCAGCAACAGCAGGAACAACAATAAAACTTTACAACAAATGAATAATAAATTAAAACAATCTTAGAAGAAGGGTCACATTCGTTTCGCTAATGACAATTTTATATACAAATAGAAAAGGTTTGAAAAATTTCCTATTATATTAAGAAATTTGTTGAAAAATTTACTATAAAAATAAGAAATGCTTAAAAAATTTTCCATAAAAATAGAAAATTTTTGAGAAATTTCCCATAAAAATAGAAAATTTTTGAGAAATTTCCTATAAAAATAGGAATTTTTTGAGAAATTTCCTATAAAAACAGGAAATTTTTGAAAAATTTCCTATAAAAATAGGAGCATTTTGAAAAATTTCCTATAAAAATAGGAGCATTTTGAAAAATTTCCTATAAAAATAGGAGCATTTTGAAAAATTTCCTATAAAAATAGGAGCATTTTGAAAAATTTCCTATAAAAATAGGAGCATTTTGAAAAATTTCCTATAAAAATAGGAGCATTTTGAAAAATTTCCTATAAAAATAGGAGCATTTTGAAAAATTTCCTATAAAAATAGGAAATTTTTGAAAAATTTCCTATAAAAATAGGAAATTTTTGAAAAATTTCCTATAAAAATAGGAAATTTTTGAAAAATTTCCTATAAAAATAGGAAATTTTTGAAAAATTTCCTATCAAAATAGGAAATTTTTGAAAAATTTCCTATAAAAATAGAAAATTTGTTGAAAATTTTCCTATAAAAATAGGAGATTTGTTGAAAAATTTCCTATAAAAATAGGAAATTTGTTGAAAAATTTCCTATAAAAATTGGAAATTTGTTGAAAAATTTCCTATAAAAATAGGAAATTTGTTGAAAAATTTCCTATAAAAATAGAAAATTTCTTGAAAAATTTCCTATAAAAATAAGAAATTTTTGAAAAATTTGTTATAAAAATATAAAATTTTTGAAAAATTTCCTATAAAAATCGGAAATTTTTGAAAAATTTCCTATAAAAATTGAAAATTTATGAAAAAAAAATTCTATAAAAATAGGATTTTTTTGAAAAATTTCCTATAAAAGTAGGAAATTATTGAAAAATTAAAACCCAAATTTTTGTTTGGCTTTTCGTTTAATTTGATTTCCAAACGTTTGATCTTTAAACTACAAGAATTCTTGTGTTTTCAGGTTTCAATTTGATTTATGGGCTTTTGATAAAGAGATCTCATACAATTCATTCAAAATCTCAAAATTTATCTTTCTAATCTAAATTGACATTTTGCTTAAAGAGCAATCATTCTGCTTGATTAAATAAATTTGTCTTAGAAAAACAGCGATAAAACCTTCAGGCAAAACTAATGGTTATATAAAAGCTCATATGATTGAGCCTAATTTTTATTTTAGAATATCAAATAACATTTAGTTGACAAAAGTCCCCTAAAAACAAATCACCCAAATAAACTTCAAGATCTTTTGAAACTTAATTCTTGAAAATATTATGAAAATCTATAGACCCAAGGAATAATGTCATTTTAAATTATTTTTGCACGCATCAAATTTCTTTGAAAAACTTGTTGAAAAGTTTTGAAATCATTAAAACAGTTGGAGGTTTCAATCCAACACTCCTTCATCTCGATATTCAACTTAATTTGCAGATTTTTTTTTGTGCTAAAATAAATTTAACAAACTTTATTATTCTGGGGTATACATTTCAGTTTAATTGCCTTTTTACACTTTCGTATTGTAAGATTAAAGCAGGCCGTTTGTGGCACCTCAAATCAGACCTGAGCAGGAGGGATTTATGGCAAAAAGTTTTCGTTTTCCGTTGGGTAATAGTAAAAAATTATTTTTAAAAGTTTTATGAGTTTACATTTAATTTATAGATAAAATAAATTAATTCCTATTATTATAGGAAATTTTTCAAAAATTTCCTACTTTTATAGGAAATTTTTCAAAAATTTCCTATTTTTATAGGAAATTTTTCAAAAATTTCCTGTTTTTATAGGAAATTTTTTCAAAAATTTCCCATTTTTATAGGAAATTTTTCAAAAATGTTCTTATTTTTATAGAAAATTTTCAAAAAATTTCCTATTTTTATAGGAAATTTTCAAAAATGTCCTATTTTTATAGGAAATTTTTCAAAAATATCCTATTTTTATAGGAAATTTTTCAAAAATTTCCTATTTGTAAAGGAAATTTTTCAAAAACTTCCTATTTGTAAAGGAAATTTTTCAAAAATTTCCTATTTTTTAAGGAAATTTTGCTAAAATTTCCTATTTTTTAAGAAAATTTTTCTAAAATTTCCTATTTTTAGGGAAATTTTTCTAACATTTCCTATTTCGATAGGAAATTTTTCAATAATTTCCTTTTTTGATAGGAAATTTTTCAAAAATTTTCTTATTTTTATAGGAAATTTTTCAAAAATTTTCTTATTTTTATAGGAAATTTTTCAAAAATTTCCTATTTTTATAGGAAATTTTTCAAAAATTTCCTATTTTTATAGGAAATTTTTCAAAAATTTCCTATTTTTATAGGAAATTTTTCAAAAATTTCCCATTTTTATAGGAAATTTTTCAAAAATTTTCTTATTTTTATAGGAATTTTTTCAAAAATTTCCTATTTTTATAGGAAATTTTTCAAAAATTTCCTATTTTTATAGGAAATTTTTCAAAAATTTCCTATTTTTATAGGAAATTTTTCAAAAATTTCCTATTTTTATAAGAAACTTTTCAAAAATTTCCTATTTTTATAGGAAATTTTTCAAAAAATTCCTATTTGTAAAGGAAATTTCCTATTTGTATAGGAAATTTTTCAAAAATTTCCTATTTGTATAAAAATAGGAAATTTTTCAAAAATTTCCTATTTTTATAGGAAATTTTTCAAAAATGTCCTATTTTTATATGAAAATTTTCAAAAATTTACTATTTTTATAGGAAATTTTTCAAAAATTTACTATTTTTATAGGAAATTTTTAAAAAATTTACTATTTTTATAGCAAATTTATCAAAAAATTCCTATTTTTATAGTAATTTTTTTTAAAAATTTGCTATTTTTATAGCAAATTTTTCAAAAATTTTCTATTATTATAGGAAATTTTTCAAAAATTTCCTTTTTTTATAGGAAATTTTTCAAAAATTTCCTATTGTTATAGAAAATTTTTCAAAAATTTCCTATTTTTATACCAAATTTTTTAAAAATATCCTATTTTTATAGCGAATTTTTCAAAAATTTCCTATTTTTATAGCAAATTTTTCAAAAATTTCCTATTTTTGTAGGAAATTTTTCAAAAATTTCCTATTTTTATAGGAAATTTTTCAAAAATTTCCTATTTTGACAGGAAATTTTTCAAAAATTTTCTATTTTCATAGAAAATTTCTTAAAAATTTATTATTTTTATAGGAAATTTGTCAAAAATTTCTTATTTTATAAAAAATTTATTTTTTTGAAATAAGCTTAAAAGCTCTAATTTAGCTTTTTTTTAGCAAAATCTTAACAAATAATATTTATGTTATTTGATCTTCAAACTTTAATTTCTTATAAACCCAAGGGCATTTTGCTTAAAGATTAGATCATGAAAGCTTTTTAAAGCTTTTCATAACATTTCTTCTTTAGAGCTAATTAAAGCACGAGATAAATGTTTGTTTGAGAATTATCTTGGGTTCATTAAAATTCTATGTCTTTGATGTTTCATTTGAAATGCTCCCAAGTCTCTGGATAATTTAATAATAATGATGACGCCATATTGTCACATTTAAAACAATTTAGCGTCAGTTGAGGTTTTTTCTGCTTTTTTGTCTTAAAAAAGAAACATTAACCTGTAACTCCGGGAATGTTTCTTGTTGGAGTCACTCAGTTGGAAATTGTTGCAATTGCTAAATTTATTCTTTCTTTGGGCAACAGAAGAAGGATGAGGAGGAGGATTGTAGAAATGTTGTTGGAGTTGCTGGTGTCGTTTGTGTTTGGTAGACACATTTTCATTGCTATGCTTAGCCTGTTCTACTCCTAAAAGCTTAAACAATCTTTAGAATTATTTAGAATTTTTTTCCGATATTCCTAGACTCATCTTTATTTCTAACATCATCAACCCGCCATCATCATTTGCAGCAACAAGTGAAAGAAGTCGGGAGTAAAATATGTTTAAGCAACATCAACATTAACAACCGACCAAAATAGGCAACAAAGAAAACAAAAAACGGGGGGGGGGGGGGGGGGGGGGGGGGTTTGAAAAGAATTTGTAACGTGGCGGTATTTGTGTAATTACTGGCGCCATAATGTGTGTAGTAATGCCACCGCGCACCATCAACGAATGAAACTCACAAATGAAACATCAATTACATGTTTTGGTAATAAAGTGAAGCCTAGATAAAACGAACTCCAAAACGCCTATTACTCACAACAATCTCATAACACCCCAAATGTTGAACTTTATTTTTTTTAATTTCATTTAAGTCGAAACAACCCTGTCACGCACTTCAATTTAAAAGAGATATATAAATTCATCTTACCCAGACTCCACTGCCCCAAACTATTTTTGCCATATACTCGGATTGCATTCATTTCTTTAAACTGGCCACTTTTTGTAGCATTAACAAATGTTTCTGTCTGTCTCGCTTTCTGTGAATACCTGATGTCCAAAGTTTAAGTTTGAAAATTTTGCTACTAACTGTTTTGTGCTTCTTTTACATCTATTTTTCATTGCTGCTGCTTTGCGCAAATGTTGCATGTTCCATTTGGTGGCTAGTTGTTGTAGCTGCTGTTGCACACACATTTTTTCCGCATTTCAATTGCGTTTGTAATTATGAAAATTTTTTACCAATGCTTTTCTTTGGAGGAATTACAAAAAGTTTACTTAAGATTTTTTTTTTTTTTTTTTTTTTTTTGATTCGAACAAACCATAATGAAGTGTTAATTATCGAACTTAAAAGAAAAACATTAACTGCATGTTGGATAATTATATTGAACGGTTTGAAAAACAATTAAATTTAAAATGTATACGACTAGATCAGTCTTCAAAAAAAACGTCCGCAAAATAAGAAATTTTTTTTAAATTTCCTATGAAAATAAGAAATTTTTGAAAAAAATTCTAAAAAAATAAGAAATTTTTGAAAAATTTTAGATAAAAATGAAAAAATTTCGAAAATATTCCTAACAAAATAAGAAATTTTTGAAAAATTTCCTATAAAAATAGGAAATTTTTGAAAAATTTCCTATAGAAACAGGAAATTTTTAAAAAAATTTCCTATAAAAATAGGAAATTTTCCAAAAAAAATTTCTATAAAAATAGGAAATTTTTGAAAAATTTCCTATAAAAATAGGAAATTTTGGAAAAATTTCCTATAAAAATAGGAAATTTTGGAAAAATTTCCTATAAAAATAGGAAATTTTTGAAAAATTTCCTATAAAAATAGGAAATTTTTGAAAAATTTCCTATAAAAATAGGAAATTTTTGAAAAATTTTCTATAAAAATAGGAAATTTTTGAAAAATTTCCTATAAAAATAGGAAATTTTTGAAAAATTTCCTATAAAAATAGGAAATTTTTGAAAAATTTCCTATAAAAAAAGGGAATTTTTGAAAAATTTCCTATAAAAATAGGAAATTTTTGAAAAATTTCCTATAAAAATAGGAAATTTTTGAAAAATTTCCTATAAAAATAGGAAATTTTTGAAAAATTTCCTATAAAAATAGGAAATTTTTGAAAAATTTCCTATAAAAATAGGAAATTTTTGAAAAATTTCCTATAAAAATAGAAAATTTTTGAAAAATTTCCTATAAAAATAGGAAATTTTTGAAAAATTTCCTATAAAAATAGGAAATTTTTATTTTATTTTATTTTATTTTATTTATGTATTTATTAATCAAAGCCCTTATGGGCCAAATGATTAAAGGTATTACAGTTTACATAGAAGAATAGAAAATTCAATTAATAATGTATACTTAAAATTAACTTAATTTAAATAATAAAAGATAACAACAAAATAATTCATTATCTGCACAGAAAGCAACAGTATTTATTTATAAATTATTCAATACAATATTACGAAATCGCGCCAAACTATGAGAAAATTTTCTTTCATTATACGGTATAATAGAATTCCACCACCTTACAACACGAGCTTTAAATGATCTTTGCATAATTAAAGTATTGAAATTCACTTGTACTAAAGAATGAGTTCTAGAAGAAATTCCAAACTGAAAGTTATTTGTAAGATATACTGGCCAGCCGATTTTAAAAATCCTATAGAATAACAAAAGACACCTTAATTTAATCCAATCATCAAAATCACAACCCAAAAAATCACGGACAAAACTAGAAATATGAGAGGTTCTATTCAAATTATAAACAAATCTTACTATCCGATAGATACACATTCTAAGCTTCATTAGGTTAGTATGAGACGTTCCACTGAAAACTTCTAACCCATATAAGACCTTTGACAGAAGTAATGAATATGCAATTTTTTTTCGCACAGGTAAAGGCAAACAGATACCCACACTATACAATCTTCTTAAAGTGCAATATACGTTATTAGTTACAAATGCTATGTGAGCATCAAACTTCAGTTGGTCATCAATATAAAAACCAAGGGTCCTGTAATGACTAACATAATCAATAACTATATTATTTACAATCAAATTAGGCAAGGTAACTGGGCGATTAAAAAAGGCAATAGCTTTACACTTATTTGGATTTAATAATATATGATTGAGCTCACACCATTCACTAATAGATTGGAGGGTTTCATTAAGTGATATTATAAAACTAACAACATTTTCGATAAAACATGAACTTATTATCTGCACATCATCAGCATACACATGGGTAGTTGCCGCAGTTATGTTATCTAACAAATCGTTAATATATATCATAAATAGAATTGGACCTAAAATTGACCCTTGAGGAATGCCTCTTTGTAAATTTAACACTGTTGAAGATTCATTCTCCAATGTTGCAAATTGTTTACGATCAGTTAGAAATGAACGAATAAGACGACAAGCTGAAGTAGAAAATTTAAATTTATAAAATAATTTGTTAATCAAAATATTATGACTAATAGAGTTAAAAGCCTTAGAAAAATCTAAAAAGATCAAAATTGATAGTTTTCCCATATCATAGTTTTTACGTATATCATCTGTTATGCTTAGCATAACAGATGATGTACTACATCCGACTCTAAACCCAGACTGATAATTAGATAACATACCGGTGCTACAAAAATATTCGTCAATCTGTTTTCTTAAAACTACCTCTAATATTTTCGATAAAATGGACAATATGCTAATAGGACGATAATCATTGACACACTTGGGATTACGTATCTTTGGAATAGGTATAACCCTTGCAATCTTCCATGACAAAGGCACTTTTGATGAGGTTAATATTGTATTAATTATATGTAGTAAATACGTTGACAAAACTGGTAAAACATTTTTCAAAAAAACTACTGATACTCCATCTGGACCTACCGATTTAGATTTTATACTACATATAGCATTCCAAAGGTCTGCTTCGGCAATACAATGAAAAGAAAAGTCATTTTCAATAGCATTATTTAGAAAATGGATACTTTCATTTGTCTCAGTTGACATGGACATCAAACAAGACCTATTAAATTCATCAATATTTATTGGATTTCTAAGTCCATTATCTCCAGTGCATCCTAACTTCTTAAGTCTATTCCAGAGTTTTTTATCCGTACACCGATCAAATGTTTGACTCATAATATTCATCCTTTCCCTTCTAATTATAGACTTTAAGCGGTTCCTATAAAAACAAAATATACGCCAGTTTTCTTCACACATATTCTCCAAATAAGCCCTTTTAGCAAAATCACGCAATTCTTTCGCTTTTAGTACTTTGCTACTCTTCATCCATGGATCGACTTTTTTGTCCTCTAAATGCCTCAGGGGTACAAACCTATCAACAGCCTCAGATATAATATCTGTAAAAAATTTTACTTGTCCATCAGTATCAGACATACCATATATACTATTAAAATTAGCATTTCGTAAATAATTCATGCATTCATTTACATCAAAATTAACATAATCCCTAAATGCAGAATTGTTAATTATGCCTTCAACTTTAATATTGTATGATATATGCATAAGTGCATGGCAAGAATTCAAGGCAGGGACAAGACATTGTCCTTTATCAACAACTAGATTCATACTTGGAACAAAGAAGTAATCAATTAATGATGTCGATCGTCTATAATTGCAGTAATGAGTAGGTCTGGAGTTATGAACCACTGAAATCCCTAATGTATCACAAAAAGATTGAACTCTTGTACAGCCACCAAAAAGATTAACATTAAAATCACCCATAAAAATAAAATGTTCATAGCGTGAAGCAAAATCACCCAGAATTTCTTCACAGGAGCTAAATAGACCATTCGGTAAATACACTACGCCAATGAGAATAACTTTATTAGGTAATAGTACTTCAATAAATATTGCTTCTATATCCCTATCACCACGTACTTCATATATAATTCTAGATTTAAATATGTTTGAAATGTAACAACATACTCCACCAGCACGACCCATTAAGCGGTCATTTCGATAAACAGAATAACCACTTAGTGATACGGCGGAATTAGCTATATTATCATTAAGCCATGTCTCTGTTATGCCAATAATATCTAACTTTCCTCCAGATATAATTTCTCTAATTTCATCAATTTTAATAGAACGATTACTAGGTGCAATGCTTTGAGCATTAAAATGCGCTACATTGAAATATTCAGAATTTAATAGGGATAAATAATTACTGTTGCTAACTACAGTGCCTATATTACAACTTAAATCCATCAATTAATTCAGATTCTTTTAAAAATTGAATTTAGATTCTTTACTAAAAATTAAAACCAAACGTTTGATAGATTTGAGTAATAAGTATTATCCAAAAAAAAAGTTTAAAGTGAATAAATAATTTCCTAATTCTTTTTTTTTTTTTTATCCAAAAAAAAAAAAACAGTAATTACAAGAACAAAAAAAATAAAAAAAAATAGAAATTTAAGAGAATCAAAAATGTTTAAATAAAGTAAAAAAGGCTTAATTATTATGCAAAAAAAAAAAATAAATAAATTACAATATAATACTGTAGAAAAAATAAAAGAGATGTAGGAATAATTGTAAGCCAATAAACAGCGATCAATAATTAATAATGTATACATGCATATATAATAAAAATAATACTAAAGTTATAAGAGAGTAAATAAAAAAGAGAAATACGTAAGTAATAAATTTTTGCTTCATTTTAAAAATCAACAATAAAATTTAAGAGAAAAATTATAAAGAGAATAAGTCATCCTTTGTTATCTGCTTATCTGCATATTCAATAATTCTCTTGCTGGGAATAATTTTTTCAATGCCTTCCTTCAGATATGTAATTACATTATATCCATTTTTGTAGAAGATTTTGTATCCAACAATATCATTATTTCTTTTAAGAACACGGCATACAAATCGCAATTTAGATTCTAATGGAGTATGATTATCATCCAAAAATATACGGCTGTTTATATCAGTTTCCATTACATCTGACAGCTTCAAATCAGCAATTTCCTTATTTTTTAAATTAGATCTGTAGTTCATAATTATGCGATCACGTTTGTGAATATTATTAAATTTTATTAAAACAGCCCTTCTTTTATGAATAAACGAACAAAAATTTATGTCATAATCTTCTATGCGGTCAATATATTTTTTGCAAATATTGGTGACAATAGATTTAATTTCTTCATTAGACATCTCTTTTTCAGGAATACCACGAATAATAATATCAGAGCGATTGATCTGTCTGTGTAAAAAAGTGTTTTCAATTTCTAAGATTGACAGCTTGGAATTAGTAGCATCTTCAAACTTTGTCAATCTAGTGGTACAATTAATTATATCATTCTTTATACCAGCCAGCTGACCAATAACATCCTTTGTTACTTTCTCATTTAAATTAAGTATTTGATTCTCAAGCCGTGACAGAATTTCTTTAGTATCGCATTTGGTAGGTGGATCATTAAAGCATTTTTCGCATCTGTACACTAAGCCCCCGTTGCTTTTACTTATCTCCTCTAGGACTGCTTTGGATAATTTGGGATTAAGTTTATTGGCACAATCTATATGAAATTTTTTTGAGCATAATAGGCACGCGACATAAGCTCTGCTTTTAGTGCAGCTCTCATTACAAGCTTGACACGAGATAACCATTATAATTATTTAATGCAATTACTGTCTTTATTTTTAGTGGTCCTTATATTTTGACGCTTTACACTTATTTATTGTTTATTTGATTACTGAAGGTTTAAATTTGTATATATTTGTTTGACATTTTTCTTTATTAAATTCATTTATCAATATTTTCTTTAATACATTTTTTTACTGCATAAAAAGAGAGTCGATATAAATATCCGTATTCAGCAACATATGAGCGGTTACTCTCACGAATTAGAAGTTTATGTAATAAATAGTTTTTTATTTTTAAGAATTTTTTTTTGTTTAATGAATTATACTATTTATTTTGTCTTTTTATTTGAATTTTTATTATTTTTTTTTTTTTTTATTATTTATTTGAATCTGCAGAGAATGTTTTATTGTTAAGTTGATATCATTTATAGAGCATTGAAACAATACAGCAATTCAGCAATATGTAAAACACTCTCTCACTTAACAAATTTAATTTTGCTCATCTTAAAATTTATTTTTTTTTTAATTTAATCAATATTTAATTATTTTAATTGTTATTAAATTTCACTTTGCATCAGCATAATCAGAATTTTTACTTCTTTAATGAGATCACAATTAAAATTTATTATGAAATTTATTTATACGCTTTTTAAACTTTTTTTCCGGACAATACAAATTTGACGTCTACTCCTCCATGCGTTCGAAATTTATTATAAAAATAGGAAATTTTTTAAAAATTTCCTATAAAAATAGGAAATTTTTGAAAAATTTCCTATAAAAATAGGAAATTTTTGAAAAATTTCCTATAAAAATAGGAAATTTTTGAAAAATTTCCTAAAAAATAGGAAATTTTTGAAAAATTTCCTATAAAAATAGGAAATTTTTGAAAAATTTCCTAAAACAATAGGAAATTTTTAAAAATTTTTTGAAAAATTTCCTATAAAAATAGGAAATTTTTGAAAAATTTCCTTTAAAAATAGGAAATCTTTGAAAAATTTCCTATAAAAATAGGAAATTTTTGAAAAATTTTTTATAAAAATAGGAAATTTTTGAAAAATTTCCTATAAAAATAGGAAATTTTTGAAAAATTTCCTATAAAAACAGGAAATTTTTGAAAAATTTCCTATAAAAATAGGAAATTTTTGAAAAATTTCCTATAAAAATAAAAAATTTTTGAAAAATTTCCTATAAAAATAGGAAATTTTTGAAAAATTTCCTATAAAAATAGGAAATTTTTGAAAAATTTCCTATAAAAATAGGAAATTTTTGAAAAATTTCCTATAAAAATAGGAAATTTTTGAAAAATTTCCTATAAAAATAGGAAATTTTTGAAAAATTTCCTATAAAAATAGGAAATTTTTGAAAAATTTCCTATAAAAACAAAAAATTTTTGAAAAATTTCCTATAAAAATAGGAAATTTTTGAAAAATTTCCTATAAAAATAGGAAATTTTTGAAAAATTTCCTATAAAAATAGGAAATTTTTGAAAAATTTCCTATAAAAATAGGAAATTTTTGAAAAATTTCCTATAAAAATAGGAAATTTTTGAAAAATTTCCTATAAAAATAGGAAATTTTTGAAAAATTTCCTATAAAAATAGGAAATTTTTGAAAAATTTCCTATAAAAATAGGAAATTTTTGAAAAATTTCCTATAAAAATAGGAAATTTTTGAAAAATTTCCTATAAAAATAGGAAATTTTTGAAAAATTTCCTATAAAAATAGGAAATTTTTGAAAAATTTCCTATAAAAATAGGAAATTTTTGAAAAATTTCCTATAAAAATAGGAAATTTTTGAAAAATTTCCTATAAAAATAGGAAATTTTTGAAAAATTTCCTATAAAAATAGGAAATTTTTGAAAAATTTTCCTATAAAAATAGGAAATTTTTGAAAAATTTCCTATAAAAATAGGAAATTTTTGAAAAATTTCCTATAAAAATAGGAAATTTTTGAAAAATTTCCTATAAAAATAGGAAATTTTTGAAAAATTTCCTATAAAAATAGGAAATTTTTGAAAAATTTCCTATAAAAATAGGAAATTTTTGAAAAATTTCCTATAAAAATAGGAAATTTTTGAAAAATTTCCTATAAAAATAGGAAATTTTTGAAAAATTTCCTATAAAAATAGGAAATTTTTGAAAAATTTCCTATAAAAATAGGAAATTTTTGAAAAATTTCCTATAAAAATAGGAAATTTTTGAAAAATTTCCTATAAAAATAGGAAATTTTTGAAAAATTTCCTATAAAAATAGGAAATTTTTGAAAAATTTCCTATAAAAATAGGAAATTTTTGAAAAATTTCCTATAAAAATAGGAAATTTTTGAAAAATTTCCTATAAAAATAGGAAATTTTTGAAAAATTTCCTATAAAAATAGGAAATTTTTGAAAAATTTCCTATAAAAATAGGAAATTTTTGAAAAATTTCCTATAAAAATAGGAAATTTTTGAAAAATTTCCTATAAAAATAGGAAATTTTTGAAAAATTTCCTATAAAAATAGGAAATTTTTGAAAAATTTCCTATAAAAATAGGAAATTTTTGAAAAATTTCCTATAAAAATAGGAAATTTTTGAAAAATTTCCTATAAAAATAGGAAATTTTTGAAAAATTTCCTATAAAAATAGGAAATTTTTGAAAAATTTCCTATAAAAATAGGAAATTTTTGAAAAATTTCCTATAAAAATAGGAAATTTTTGAAAAATTTCCTATAAAAATAGGAAATTTTTGAAAAATTTCCTATTAAAATAGGAAATATTTGAAAAATTTCCTATAAAAATAGGAAATTAGAAATAGGAAATTTTTGAAAAATTTCCTATAGAAATAGGAAATTTTTGAAAAATTTCCTATAGAAATAGGAAATGTTTGAAAAATTTCCTATAGAAATAGGAAATTTTAGAAAAATTAGAAATAGGAAATTTTTTAAAAATTTCCCATAAAAATAGGAAATTTTTGAAAAATTTCTTACAAAAATAGGAAATTTTTGAAAAATTTCCTACAAAAATAGCAAATATTTTAAAAATTTCCTATAAAAATAAGAAATTTTTTAAAAATTTCCTATATTTTCTTATTTTTATATGAAATTTGTTGGTCAACTTTTCTATAGAAAAGTCTTCCTCTGGTTAACTTTTTTATAGAAAAGTCTTCCTTTGTCAACTTTTCTATAGAAAAGTCTTTCTTTGGTCAACTTTTCCATAGAAAAGTCTCCTTTTGATCAACTTTTTAATAGAAAAGGATTCCTTTGGTCAACTTTTTTATAGAAAAGTCTTCCTTTAGTCATCTTTTCTATAGAAAAGTCTTCCTTTGGTCAACTTTTCTATAGAAAAGTCTTCCTTTGGTCAACTTTTCTATAGAAAAGTCTTCCTTTGGTCAACTTTTCTATAGAAAAGTCTTCCTTTGGTCAACTTTTCTATAGAAAAGTCTTCCTTTGGTCAACTTTTCTATAGAAAAGTTTTCCTTTGGTCAACTTTTCTGTAGAAAAGTCTTCCTTTGGTCAACTTTTCTATAGAAAAGTCTTCCTTTTGTCAACTTTTCTATAGAAATGTCTTCCTTAGGTCAACTTTTCTATAGAAAAGTCTTCCTTTGGTCAACTTTTCTATAGAAAAGTCTTCCTTTGGTCTACTTTTCTATTGAAAAGTCTTCCTTTGGTCAACTTTTCTATAGAAAAGTCTTCCTTTGGTCAACTTTTCTATAGAAAAGTCTTCCTTTGGTCAACTTTTCTATAGAAAAGTCTTCCTTTGGTCTACTTTTCTATTGAAAAGTCTTCCTTTGGTCAACTTTTCTATAGAAAAGTCTTCCTTTGGTCAACTTTTCTATAGAAAAGTCTTCCTTTGGTCAACTTTTCTATAGAAAAGTCTTCCTTTGGTCTACTTTTCTATTGAAAAGTCTTCTTTTTGTCAACTTTTCTATAGGAAATTCTTCCTTGGTCAACTTTTCTATAGAAAAGTCTTCCTTTGGTCAACTTTTTATAGGAAAGTCTTCCTTTGGTCAACTTTTTATAGGAAATTCTTCCTTGTTCATCTTTCCTATAAAAAGTCTTCCTTTGGTCAACTTTTTATAGGAAAGTCTTCCTTTGGTCAACTTTTTATAGGAAAGTCTTCTTTTTGTCAACTTTTCTGTAGGAAATTCTTCCTTGGTCAACTTTTCTATAGGAAATTCTTCCTTGGTCATCTTTTCTATAAAAAAGTCTTCTTTTGGTCAAGTTTCTATAGAAAAGTCTTCCTATCAAAAATTTCTTATTACTAAAGGAAACTTTTCTGCATGTTTTTTGCCGTTTTCATTTTGGCCATTATTGTGACATTGGCTATCAAATAGCAATAGTTTAACGTAAAACAAAACATTAATACCCCCTTCTTTTCAGGCCAAGCTATCGCCACCATCAGCATCATCTGAAGCTTCGTCGGTCTGAGGCTGGTTGGTGGTGATCTTTAAAGCATTTCTAACTAAATAGTAGCCTTTTAACTGCAACCAGAATAGAAAAAGTTACTTTTGCCACTAAATAGAAGTAACAGCAGCAATTGCTGCTGTTTGTTGTTGCTGTTATTTGGGTTTTTTTTTTTGCTGGCGATTGGAGATGCTTTCGTTTTGATATTGATGACATCGCTACGGTAGGAGACATTTAACAAGCGATCAACGTGAATGGCGACATGTTTTTTGTGATGTTGTTTCATTTAGAATGTTGCATGTTGCAAATACTAAATAAAACTTTTTTTCTTCCTTTTGCTGTTGTACAAAAAACAACAAATACACAGAACATTGCTACAACCCAATACAATTAAAAACTTTTGACATTTTCTACATTTTACACAGGATTTAACTTAGATTCAGCAGCTGAAGACAGACAACACAGACGTCGACGACTGCGATCAGGAAGATATTAGTTGTAACAATCTTGAAATGCTACTGTTGCATGTTGTTGTTGCTGCTGTAGTCGTCTGTTGGCAATTGCTAGACTTTTTCTTCGGTATTTTTTGGTTCCATCTCTGGTCTCTTTCTCTGTGTGTTGTCAATCGATCGTTATTTATTTTTTCTGTTTGTTCTATAGATTTGTGTTGTTGGCTTTTTTTATTGTCTTGTATTTTCTATTTCTCTGTGGAAAAGTGTAAGGTTTTCCAAAAGATCTAGAAAACAAGTTCAATACCATGCTGGCGACAATTGTTGGCAATTGCCACCACCACCATCACCACCAACAAACCACCGAACCAACCAACTAACCTCAGTCATTACTTACTACTGCAACATTTGGCTGCTACCTGAGAGACTAGTAAAACATTGTTCAATTTAACTGCTGCAACAACAATGACACAAAAAAAAAGCGAAACGACAATAGAAAAAACATTTGAAAACTTATCAAGGCAAAGACAGTTCCCAAAAGCTCTACAAGTGTTAAAAGCTTTTACCAATATTATCTTAAAAAGATTTACAAAATTTCTATACAAAAACATAAAGAAAAACTCACTGACTTTTGTAAAAAAGTTTATACGAAAAGCTTTCCCCAAACATCTTTCAAAGCTTTTTAAAATGATTTAATAAAAACTATTTAATAAAGTTTGACAACTTTTAACAAAACTTCAAGCCTTTTATGAAAACCCATTTTATAAAAGTTTTTCTGCGAAGGTCTTCTCCAAAAACAGCTTTTTATAAAATTTTTTAGGACAATTGTTAAATAAAGCTTTTCTAAAGCTTTTAAGACAACATATATCCAAAAAGTTGTTATGAAAAGCTCCTTATAAAGCTAGAAATAATGCTTTTATACAAAGTTTAAAAAAAATTGTTAGCTATGGGAAGATTTAAAAAATCTGTAATAAAATGCCTTCAAAAAATCTTGTATAAAATGTTTCTAATACAAACAGCTTTTAAACAATACTTTAAAGCTTTAATTTGAAACATTTTTGTTTAGATTTTTATTAAAAACTTTCAATACAGTTATAGTAAATCGTTTCAATACATTATTAATAAATATTTAGAATTAAGCTTTTCAAGAAGCTTTTAATGAAATAGGCTTAAAAAAACTTTTAATAAGGTTGTTATGACAAACATTTATGAAGCTTTTGAGATGTAATTTATAATATGTTATAAAAAATTATTTATAAAGTTTTTACGGACAAATTTTAATCGGTATTTTGTGTTAAAGCTTATTTTAATAAAGCTTTTATTCAAACTTTTTGCAAAAAAAAATGTTTTAAAAATTAGTTTGGAATGATTTATTGAAAGATTTAAAGTAGGGCTTTTGTAAAAGTTGTTTAATAAAGCTTTTATAACAAAGTCCAAACAAGGCTTTTTTAAAGAGATTTTTATATAGTTTTTACGAGAGTCTTTTAATAATGATTTTATGAAAAATTTTAATTAAAGCTTTTATGGACAGCTATTAACAAAACTTTTATCAAAAGCTTTTTAAAAAAAAATATTAACAGCTTAAACATTTTTTGGAATGATTTATTGAAAGCTTTCAGGAAAACTTATAAAGCTTTAAACGTTTTGAACATAAAGGTCTTTTGTAAGTTTTTAATAAAGCTTTTATAAGAAAATCTCAATAAAGCTTTTAATTAGAGCATTCGATAAATCTTTATTCGAAGCTTTCGATAAAGCTTTTATTAAAAGCTTTTATAAAAAGCTTTCAATAAATTTATTAACAGCTTAAACACACATATTTTGAAATGATTTATTGAAAGCTTTATTATAAAGGTCTTTTGCAAGTTTTTAATAAAGCTTTTATAAGTAAATCTTCAAAAAGCTTTTATTAAGAGCTTTAAATATAGCTTTTATTAAAAGATGTTAATAAAGTGGTCATGAAAAGCTTTTAAAAGGTTTCTATGGCAAGCTTTTTTGATAACATTAACAAAACTTTTATGTAAAGCTTTTATAAAACTTCTATAAACTACTTTTAATTAAGCTTTAATAGAAACAAAAACAAGCTTTGAATCGAGTTTTTAAGAAAAGCTTTTAATCAATCTTTTAATTGAGCTTTTAAGAAAAGCTTTCAAACAAGCTTTTAAGAAAGGCTTTTAATTGAGCTTTTAAGAAAAGCTTTCAATCACGCTTTTGAGAAAAGCTTTAATAACAAATTTCAAAAAACTTTTAATAATAATTAAAAGCTTTTCGAAAAGTTTTTAATAATAATTCAAAACTTTCCACAAATTTTTACTAAAGCATTTAACAAACACAGCTATATTAAGAAATTTGCAAATATCGTATTCAAAAAGCTTCAAAAAAGCGTTTAACCAACACTTTCTCAAACTTAAATATCTAACCAAATTTTAAAAAAGCTTATAATGATATTCACTTTTTTAAACTTTTTGTGGCAATCTTTTAAAATTGATTTTATGACAAGCTTTTAAGAAAATTTTTATAAACAGCTTTGAATTAAGCTTTTATAAAAACAACAACAAGCTTCAATAAAAATATTGTTTAAGAAAAGCTTTTAATCAAGCCCTTAAGAAAGAAAAGCAATCGGAAATATTATAAAAAGCTTATAATAAAGCGTTGTTGATATTCACGTTTAAAAACTTTTTGTGGCGTTTAAAATTGATTTCATGACAATTTTTTAATATTTTTTTTATAAACAGATTTAAATTAAGATTTCATAAACAGCTTTTAATTAAGCTTTTATAAAAACATCAAGCTTAAATAAGAGATATATATAATAATATATAGCATTTAAGAAAAGCTTTCAATCAAGCCCTTAAGGGAAGCTTTCAATCGAGCATTTAAGAAAAGCTTTTAATTGAGCTCTTAAGAAAAGCTTTCAATCGAGCTTTTAAGAAAAGCTTTCAATCGAACTCTTAAGAAAAGCTTTCAATCGAACTCTTAAAAAAGCTTTCAATCGAGCTCTTAAGAAAAGCTTTTAATCGAGTTTTTAGGAAAAGCTTTTAATCAAGCTTTTAAGAGAAGCTTTCAATCAAGTTTTTAAGAAAAGCTTTTAATCAAGTTTTTAAGAAAAGCTTTTAACACACATTTTATGAAAAGCTTTTAATAATATTTTTCAGAATATCGTTTTAAAAAAGCTTCCAAAAAGCTTTTAACCAACCCCTTCTCAAACTTAAATAACTAACCAAATTCTTTGTAGGTTTCTAACCAGAAGCTTTTGTAATCACTTCACAACAGAAACTAAGAAGAACAAAATATGCCACCACACTCGGCTTCTGGGCTGAAGCTGTTTCAGGAAAATGTTGCATTTCAAATTAATACAAAAACAAACAGTAACAGCCACAATAAAAACCAACAAATAAAAATGTATAGACAAAGAAAATAGAGAAGATGGAAAACAAAAATGTTGCACAAATCGAATTGCCAGGCATGTTTTTTATAATGTCTGTCTATCCATATGTCCGTCCGTCTGTACTTCTGTCTTTTTTATTTTGTAGTCGGTTAAAATAGTTTGTTGTTGTCAATATTATTGTAGTTGTTTTGGTTGTTGCTGCTGTTGTTGTTGCTCTTGTCATTGAATATTTCTAGTCAACATTTACACACAGCATGTGGCTTCCAAACAGCCACCACATTCTCAAAATCAGCAGCAAAAGGCTGCTGTTGCTGCAAACGATTCTTTAGACTACAGAGACAACAGCAGGCCCAACAACGACTAAGAAAAAAAAAAACTTCCAAGAAGTAAAACAGATTTCTAAGCAGCACGTTCGCAATGTCATTATCATCATCAACATTTACTACAGCCAGCAGTAGCAACAACAACTACAACAGCAACAAAAATTGCAAACAGCATTAGCAACAACATTGACAAGCTAACAGCCAGCAACAGTCACTATTCGTACGACAACAACGAAAAACGAAAGAAAAACAGTATCTGCATTTTAAAATTAACAAAAATCCAACAGATACAAAACAACAAAACCAAAAAAAAGCTCAACGACTGTTTTAGCTGCTGATTGCATGTTCTTAGCAATTTTTAGTTTTCTTTTTTCTGTTTTCAAAGATTTTTGACAATCAGGGTCGTTGTTGTTGTTGCTGCTGCAACACATGCCACATACACACACACACACACACTTTGCTAGTCATTCATTCCAGCAGCCAGCACAAGTATCATCACTGATTATTACAATAGATGTCAACAGTCAGCAGAAAGCAGCTGTGAAGTCTAAGTCCTAAATTTAGCTAGACTCTAAAGACTGGACTCTGCAGTAGAAGTACATGTAGCTACAAAAGCTTCTGTGTGTCAATTTTCCTAAAATTGTTGGGGTTTTTTTTGGAATAGTTGGAGGTGGCCATTTTGAAGGTTTATTAAAATGCAAAACAACAACTGCCATAATAAGAACTTAAAGTTATAAAGATATGGGTTAGATTTTCTAAAAGCTTAGCAAAAGCTTTCAGAACTAGAAGCTAAACGTTCAACTTTATAGCATAGAACAATGATATTGAATGTGTTCTAACTATTCGAACGGAACCTCGAGATTAGGGTTATATTTTCTAAAAGCTTAGCAAAAGCTTTCAGAACTAGAAGCTTTAGTTTCAACTTTAGAGCATAGAACAATGATAGGGAATCTGTTCAAATTATTAGGACGCATCCTTAGCTATGCATAATTTGTATATGACCAAAGTTTCTCTATCGCATCTAGAACTTAAAGAGCGATTTTAAAGCTTTATCAAACTCTTTTAAATTAATTGTACTAAAGCAAAACTTACCAAATTAGATATAAAAGCATAATAAAACCACATACCTGTAAAGAAAAGAAAAGAAAAAAAATTGTTAAAGATATTTTTAAAAAATGTCTTACACCGGGCAACACGAAAAAAAATAACCATATACGAACACCACTACTTGATAAAAAACCACAAAAACAGACTCGTGTCTCCTAGTTTTGCCCCAACTTATCCTCTTTTTAAGAAGCGCCAAAAGATTTGAGGCCTCGGTATCATTTTTCAAAAAAATTGCTCATATTCTGAGGCTCATATCTTGTAAACCTTTCAAAATTTTGATTCATTTTGTGAGACAAAGTTGTAGCTCTTGTCATAAAGAATAAAAATTGTGAACTTCATCTTCAAAACTTCATCTTGAAAATCAAAATCTCAAAAAAAACCTAAAAAAAATATTTGTTTAACTTTTTCCCCCTATTCAGGTCCATAGGTAGCAAACCGTTCAAAATTCGAGGAAACAATCAATAATAAAAATGTACCCAAGATTTCATTTAACAACTTCCTAGAACATGCGCACATCCGATGCATGATTCTTAACATCGTTTAGGTAGAGCTTAGATAGTCACAAAAGTGATAAATTTTCCGAATATTTTTTAATTTGTCATTGTCATTTTTGCAAAAAATTGATAATTTCTTTAGGCTCATATCTCGCAAACCATTCGAAATTTTGATTCACTCCTTGAAGCAAAGTTATAGCTCATGCAAAACGTTCGAAAATTTAATTCACTCTTTAGGGCTAAGTTGTAGCTCTTGTCACAAGGGGCAAAAAAGTGATAATTTTCTCAGACTCATATCTTGCAAACCGTTCAAAATTTTGATTCACCCTTTAAGGCAAAGTTATAGCTTTTATTATGATGAACAAAAATTATAAGCATTAAAATCAAAAAACTTCATCATGAAAATCATAATCGCAAAAAACTCATAAACGCAAACAACTTTAGCCCAAAGAGTGAATAAAAATTTCGAACGGTTTGAGTCTGAGAAAATTATCACTCTTTTGCAAAAATAACAATTTTGTACGTGTTTGCAATTTTTGATTCTTTTGGCAAGAGCTACAACTTTGGTTTTAAGCGTGGATCAAAATTCTGAACGATTTGCAAGATATAAAAAACATTGCGGTAATAAGAAGCTTTTAAAAACGAAATATACAGATTCTTATATCGAAAAAGCTTAAAACACAAAAAGCTTAATCAAAAGTATTTCAATGCTTTAAAAATGTTTAAAAAATGTAATAAAAAGATTTAAAAATGGAATATATAAATCTTATATCCTAGTAAAAGCTTTCGAAAAAGCTCAAAAAACAAAAAGCTTAATCAAAGGTATTTTAGTGCTATAAAAACTTTTATAAAAAGCATTGTTGAAATAAAAAGCATTTAAAAATGGAATATACAAATTCTTACATTCTCATAAAAGCTTTCGAAAAAGCTCAAAAAACAAAAAGCTTAATCAAAGGTATTTTAGTGCTATAAAAACTTTTATAAAAAGTATTGTTGAAATAAAAAGCATTTAAAAATGGAATATACAAATTCTTACATTCTCATAAAAGCTTTCGAAAAACCTCAAAAAACAAAAAGCGTAATTAAAAGTATTTATAAGCTTTGAAAATAAAAATAAAAAAGCTTTGCGGTAATAAAAAGCATTTTAGAATGGAATATACAAATTCTTATATCCTCGTAAAAGCTTTCGAAAAGGCTTAAAATACAAAAAGCTTAATCAAAAGTATTTCAAAGCTTTAAGATTTTTTATAAAATAGCATTGCTGTAATAAAAAGCATTTCAAAATGGAATATACATGTTCTTGTACCCTCGTAAAAGCTTTTAAGACAGCTCAAAATACAAAAAGCTTAATAAAAAGTATTTCAAAGCTTTAAAAACTTTTAGAAAAAATTATTGTTGTAATAAAATGCTTTTTTAAATAAAATATACATATTCTTATATCCCGGTAAAAGCTTTCGAAAAAGCTCAAAACACAAAAAGCTTAAACCGAAGTGTATCAAAGCTATAAAAACGATTTTAGAAAAGTATTTTAAAATGGAATACTCATTTTTCTATAAACTCGTAAAAGCTTTCGAAAATGCTCAAAATATAAAAAGCTTAACTAAAAGAATTTCAAAGCTTTAAGATCTTTTATAAAAAGGCATTGGTGTGATAAAAAGCATTTCAAAATGGATTTTATATATTCTTATGTCCTTGTAAAAGCTTTCAAAGAAGCTCAAAATACAAAAATCCTTATGAAAAGTATTTTAAAGCTATAAAAACTCTTATCAAAATGCTTTAATGAAATTATTGTTTGAAATTAAAATACAATTGAATTTAAAAACTTTTTTAGAGAGCTTTTCTATAAATATTTTGTTTAACTTTTTTTTACAAAGACTTTCTTAAATTTTGGTTTTATATTAAGTTTATACACGGTTACTGGTTAGAGGTTACCATCAACCGTTTATAAACTTTATATAAAACCAAAATTTTAAAAACATATGACAAAAGCATTTAATAAAATAAATTTACTTTAATATTTATATTAATAGATTTTTTAGAGATTTATGAAAAAGCTTTCAGAAAGCTTTCAAAAATGTTCAAAAAAACTCCATATAATTAAGCTTTTTCAAAAAGTTTTCAATCATTTTAATGAACTTAATGAATATTTAATGGAAAAAGTTTTACAAGTGAACTTTTTAAGAACATTTCTAAAGCATTTTTATTAAGAATATTTAAAAAGCAGCTAAAAAAATATATTTAATAAAAGAGCTTTTAATGACAAAAATTATTTTATAAGAGAACTTTAACATTAAAGCTTTTTGAAGTCGATAATTCTTAATGGAGAGGAATAGAATATGCATATACTTATATCAACGTAAAAGCTTTTGAAAAAGCTTAAAATACAAAAAACTTAATCAAAGGTATTTTAAAGCTTTTAAAAGTTTTAAAGAAAAGCATTGCTGTAACAAAAAGCATTTAAACTGAAATATATAAATTCTTATATCATCGTAATAGCTTTCAAAAAAGCTCAAAATACAAAAGGCTAAATCAAAAGTATTTCAAAGCTTTAAAACTTGTATGAAAAAGCATTGCTGTAATAAAAATTATAAGAATTAAATTAAAGAGCTTTTAATGACAATAAATATTTTATAAGAGAACTTTAACATTAAAGATTTTTGAAGTTGAAATATATTAATGAAACGATTTAAAAAGCTTTAATAAAATGTTTTCAAAGAAACTAGGATTTAAAAATGTTTAATAGAAAGCTTTCTCAAAAAGGGATTAAGCAACGAATTTCAACGAAGAAACAAAGCGTTCCCACTACAGTCGGTTCTCCATACCGGAACGACTCGGAAATCGTAAGATTCTGACCAAGAACTGCTACTTCTGCGATATTACCAATAATATTGCAGTTACACGAAGAAACATTGTTAATAAATATTTCAAAAAGTTTAATAGAAAGCTTTCTTAAAAGCCTTTGGTTAAAACAGTTTACTTAGATGTTTTCTAACTCTATCAAAAGCTTTAAAAAAGTATCTTATGTAAGAAAAAGCTTTCTGAAAGGCTTTGAAAAAAGCTTTTAAAGCAGTTGTCTTAAGTGGGTTCTATTAAGGCTTTTAAATTATTTAATAATTTATGTTGGACACTTTTAACAAAAAAGAAAGTCTCCCGAAAAGCTTTATTTAAATAAAACTTTCAAAAAACTCTATATTATAAGAATAATTTGACAGATTTTCTTCCAAACTTTTTGCTTTAGACTTGATTTATTTCCGACATTTTTCAAATTTTCTAAAAGAAAAGCTTTTCAAATTTTGCCATTTCAAACATTTCCATTGGAAAATTATCATTATTTCTAATTTATGGCTAAACAAATGTTAAAGAGCTTAATGCCTGTGAAATGTGAAGGGGAAAATGTCAAAGTTTTTTTTTTTTGTTATCATAAAGATTTTCATTCTAAAAGTTTCATGCTATTCATTACTTTGCCTTAACCTGAGTTTAATAAGCGTTTTAAAGACTTTAAATGTTAAGCAAAAAAACAATTCTTAAGAAGTATTAAAAATCACAAAAAAATAGTGTTTCGCAAAAAAAAAATCCTTTAAAATAAAGCGCCTTCTTGTAGAGACTGAAAGCTTTTTTGATTTTTATTTTAGTGTTAACTTTTTTTGCTGAACACGTTACATTAAAAGTATTAAATCTCTTTCAGTCATGTCATGTAAGTCCAAAAGAATTTAGGTTGTTTGCTTTTTTAAGAGTTATGTGCATAGATAACTAGATTAACGCACCGGCACCGGCACGGGCATCGGGCACTTATTATAGAAAAAGCGCAAACTTATGGTCTTATATAGAAAGCCCACAGAGGGACGGACGGATAAACGAATTGCTAGATATTCATTCTGGTTGTTTCTTTGACCAAAGAGATGTTAACAATTTGACAGTTACTTTAGACGAGACGAGAGATTAAAGTTACAACATTATCTAGAAGTTTAAAAAGTTTCAGTTTTTTTTCCTGGCTTTTGTTTTTATCTACCAGAAAGACTAGGGTTAAAGTCAAAAAGTTACGCTTTAAATGCAACAAAAACAACAGAGAAAAACTGAAATAGTTTAAGCCATATTTGAATTCCAAAATAAAATCAAGTACTTTTAGGTTTTCAAAATAAACAGTGATTTCACTTCTAAAATGTTTCTAAACAAAATTCCTATAAAAATAGAAAATTTTTGAAAAATTTCCTATAAAAATAGGAAATTTTTAAAAAATTTCCTATAAAAATAGGAAATTTTTAAAAAATTTCCTATAAAAATAGGAAATTTTTAAAAAATTTCCTATAAAAATAGGAAATTTTTAAAAAATTTCCTATAAAACTAGGCAATTTTTGAAAAATTTCCTATAAAAATAGGAAATTTTTAAAAAATTTCCTATAAAAATAGCTAACTTTTAAAAAAATTCCTATAAAAATAGGAAATTTTTAAAAAATTTCCTATAAAACTAGGAAATTTTTGAAAAATTTCCTATAAAACTAGGAAATTTTTGAAAATTTTCCTATAAAAATAGGAAATTTTTGAAAAATTTCCTTTAAAAATAGGAAATTTTTGAAAAATTTCCTTTAAAAATAGGAAATTTTTGAAAAATTTCCTTTAAAAATAGGAAATTTTTGAAAAATTTCCTTTAAAAATAGGAAATTTTTGAAAAATTTCCTTTAAAAATAGGAAATTTTTGAAAAATTTCCTATAAAAATGAGAAATTTTTGAAAAATTTCCTATAAAAATAGGAAATTTTTGAAAAATTTCCTATAAAAATAGGAAATTTTTGAAAAATTTCTTATAAAAATAGGAAATTTTTGAAAAATTTCCTATAAAAATAGGAAATTTTTGCAAAATTTCCTATAAAAATAGGAAATTTTTGAAAAATTTCCTATAAAAATAGGAAATTTTTGAAAAATTTCCTATAAAAATAGGAAATTTTTGAAAAATTTCCTATAAAAATAGGAAATTTTTGAAAAATTTCTTATAAAAATAGGAAATTTTTGAAAAATTTCCTATAAAAATAGGAAATTTTTGCAAAATTTCCTATAAAAATAGGAAATTTTTGAAAAATTTCCTATAAAAATAGGAAATTTTTGAAAAATTTCCTATAAAAATAGGAAATTTTTGAAAAATTTCCTATAAAAATAGGAAATTTTTGAAAAATTTCCTATAAAAAAAGGGAATTTTTGAAAATTTTCCTATAAAAATAGGAAATTTTTGAAAAATTTCCTATAAAAATAGGAAATTTTTGAAAAATTTCCTTTAAAAAAAAGGAAATTTTTGAAAAATTTCCTTTAAAAAAAAGGAAATTTTTGAAAAATTTTATTTAAAAAAATAGGATCTTTTTGAAAAGTTTCCTTTAAAAAATAGGAAATTTTTGAAAAATATCCCTTTAAAATATATGAAATTTTTGAAAAATTTTATTTAAAAAAATAGGATCTTTTTGAAAAGTTTCCTTTAAAAAATAGGAAATTTTTGAAAAATTTCCTTTAAAAAATGGGAAATTTTTGAAAATTTTCCTTTAAAAAATAGGAAATTTTTGAAAAATTTTATTTAAAAAAATAGGATCTTTTTGAAAGTTTCCTTTAAAAAATAGGAAATTTTTGAAAAATATCCCTTTAAAATATATGAAATTTTTGAAAAATTTCCTTAAAAAAAAAGGAAATTTTTCAAAAATTTCCTATTTTTTTAAGGGATATTTTTTCAAAAATTTCCTATTTTTTAAAGGAAGCTTAAAAAACTTTAAAAAAATAGTAAATTTTTTAGGAATTTCCTTTAAAAAAAAAGGAAATTTTTGAAAAATTTTCTTCAAAAAATAGGAATTTATTGAAAAATTTCCTTTAAAAAATAGGAAATTATTTTAAAAATTTCCTTTAAAAAATAGCAATTTTTGAAAAATTTCCTTTAAAAGATAGCAATTTTTGAAAAATTTCCTTTAAAAAATAGGAAATTTTAAAATTTTTGAAAAATAGGAAATTTTTGAAAAATTTCCTTTAAAAAATGGAAATTTTTTGAAAAATTTCCTATAAAAAAAGGAAATTTTTTTAAAATTTCCTATATAAAAGGAAACTTTTGAAAAATTTGCTATAAAAATAGAAAATTTTTGAAAAATTCCTATAAAATTTTGAAAGTTTCTTATAATATTTCAGATTTTTTTTGTAATGTTTTTGCTTTTGTAACCACTGTGCTTTGAAAGTAAATCTTGCGTGGCGATAAATAAATTCAAAAAGTTAAAAGTTAATTGGTTTTTGTCAATCTTTTCTTTTGCTTTAGAACCTCTACAGACCCCTCTGGTCCATGACGTTAAATTGTTATATGTTCTTTTAAAATTATAGCTAAAAAATAAGAAAAACGAAACTCTTTCCTTTAGGGATATAGACATTTTCTGTTGAACTTTTCCAAACCTTTAAAAAAAGTTTGCAAAAAATCTAGAAAAAAAAAACTAAAAATCTCGACAGGGTAACGAAAACTTTAAAATAGACATAAATACCATTAAACATATGCCATCTTTAGCTTTGAAAAAAAAGCTCTTTCTTACATTTTTAACCAAAACCATCAGTTTGGCTATGCCCTGATACTTAATAGAGCCTGAAAGATGAGTAAAGAAATCTAAGAAACCTATAAGATTTATAACAGTTTAATTAGTCAAAATGTCAGAAACCATTGACAGTTTGGCATTTAGCAGGGAGAGAGATAGATGCTAGAGATTACATTTCAAAAGCTTTAAATTTAAAATAGAGAAAAGAGCCTAAACTCGCTGAAGGTTGAAATATGACATTGAATGTAAGAAGAACATCTTACAAATTAATCAAGTTTTATGTCAGGATAATTGCTAGGTTGTTATCTTGTTAAAGCTTTGACGAAAGCTCAGAATATGTTTTTATGATTGGCTTCAAATTAAAGCACATTATATTGAAAAGCTTTTTGGTTAAGTCTTATGACTTAGTATTTTAAAGCTTTAATTGTAGACTCAAGACTAAAATCTTTCAAAAAATTAAAAAAGCTTTCGAAATTTTTTTAAATAAGAAAAATTTTAAATGAAGCTTTTTTCCCTCAAATTGGAAATTGATATGTTAATAACAAGAAATTAATGTAAAATTAATTTTTTTAACAAATTCACTCATTCATAATGAAAATGTTTACACAAACTTATAATAGATTTTTAATCTTTAAAGCTTTTTATTAAATTTTTAAAACAATTCTAGATAATGTTATTAAACATATGAAATTTAATTTCTTTAAATATTTAATTTTCAAAATCCTACAAATTTTTTATGTTTGTTAAAGAATTTAAAAAAATAAAATTTTAGTTTTCAATTCAGGCTTAAAGATTTCAGACCATGAAATGTTTTAGTGATATAGTATTAAGGGATTTAAAAAGACTTAAATGTTTTCGTTCTTTTTTTGTATAAAAAGTACCATTTGCTAGTCATTCAGCCAAAAAATTCTCGGTAAACAAGTTTCTAGTCTTTAGTTGAAAATAATTGAAATTCAATCTTCTTGAACTTAAAGGTATTAAGTACAACTTAAACAAAAATTTATTTTGAGCTAAAATATACAGAAGACCACACATTATATGGGGCTTAAAAGTGGTTACTCACTCAAACGGATTTAAGGTATCACAGAAGAAGTGGAAAAAACACAAACAAAAATGATACACGTAACATCATTATAGCACTTAGATATCGATACTATCCCCAAGTTAACAGCTATCCCTAAGTTAACGAACTTAATTTTCTATACAAATAACAATTTCTAATCGTTATAAGAAATTTTTCAAAAACTTCAAATTTTTTTAAAAATTTTCTATTTATGTAGGAAATTTTTCGAAAATTTTCTAGTTTTATAGGAAATTTTTCAAAAACTTTTTAGTCTTAACGGAAATTTTTCAAAAATTTTCTAGTTTTATAGAAAATTTTTCAAAAATTTTCTATTTTATAGGAAATTTTTTAAAAATTTTGTAGTTTTATAGGAAAATTTTTAAAAATTTCTTATTTTTATAGGAAATTTTTCAAAAATTTCATTTTTTTATAGGAAATTTTTCAAAAATTTAATTTTTTATAGGAAATTTTTCAAAAATTTTCTTTTTTTATAGGAAATTTTTCAAAAATTTCCTTTTTTTTATAGGAAATTTTTCAAAAATTTCCTTTTTCTATAGGAAATTTTTCAAAAAAAGAAAAATTTTTCAATTAAATTTTTTAAAACATTCCTATAAAGATAAGAAATTTTTGAAAAATTTCCTACCAAATTAAGAACTTTTGAAAAATTTCCTATAAAATAAGAAATTTTTTAAAAATTTCCTAAAAAAAATTAGAAATTTTTGAAAAATTTCCTATAAAATAAGAAATTTTTGAAAAACTTCCTATAAAAATAAAAACTTTTTGAAGAAATTCCTACTAAAGTAAGAAATTTTTGAAAATTTTCCTATAAAAATAAGAAACTTTTGAAAAATTTCCTATATAAATAAAAAATTTTAAAAAATTTCCTATAAAAATAAGAAGTTTTAAAAAAATTTCCTATAAAAATAAGAAATTTTTGAAAACTTTCCTATAAAAAAAATTTTTGAAAAATTTCCTATAAAAAAAAATATTGTGAAAAATTTCCTATAAAAAAAAGAAATTTTTTAAAAATTTCCTATACAAATGGCAAATTTTTGAAAAATTTCCTATAAAAATAAGAAATTTTTTAGAAATTTTCTATCAAAATAAGAAATTTTTAGAAATTTTTCTATAAAAATAACAAATAATTGAAAAATTTTCTATAAAAATAAGAAATTTTTGAAAAACTTGCTATAAAAATAAGAAATTTTTGAAAAATTTCCTATAAAAAAATAAATTTTTTAAAAAAATTCCTATAAAGATAAGAAATTTTTGAAAAATTTCCTACCAAAATAAGAACTTTTGAAAAATTTACTATAAAAATAAGAAATTGTTGAAAAATTTCCTATAAAAATAATGAATTTTTGAAAAATTTCCTATAAAATAAAAAATTTTTGAAAAATTTCCTATAAAAATAAGAAATTTTTGAATAACTTCCTATAAAAATAAGAAATTTTTTAAAAATTTCCTATAAAAATAAGAAATTTTTTAAAAATTTTCTATCAAAATAAAAAATTTTTAGAAAATTTTCTATAGAAATAAGAAATAATTGAAAAATTTCCTATAAAAATAAGAAATTTTTGAAAAACTTCCTATAAAAATAAGAAATTTTTGAAAAATTTCCTATAAAAAAATAAATTTTTTAAAAATTCCTATAAAGATAATAAATTTTTGAAAAATTTCCTACCAAAATAAGAACTTTTGAAAAATTTACTATAAAAATAAGAAATTGTTGAAAAATTTCCTATAAAAATAATGAATTTTTGAAAAATTTCCTATAAAATAAAAAATTTTTTAAAAATTTCCTATAAAAATAAGAAATTTTTTAAAAATTTCCTATAAAAATAAGAAATTTTTTAAAAATTTCCTATAAAAATAAGAAATTTTTTAAAAATTTCCTATAAAAATAAGAAATTTTTTAAAAATTTCCTATAAAAATAAGAAATTTTTTAAAAATTTCCTATAAAAATAAGAAATTTTTTAAAAATTTTCTTAAAAATAAGAAATTTTAAAAGTCTTCCTTTGGTCAACTTTTCTATAGAAAAGTCTTCCTTTGGTCAACTTTTCTATAGAAAAGTCTTCCTTTGCTCAACTTTTCCATAGAAAAGTCTTCCTTTGGTCAACTTTTCGATAGAAAAGTCTTCCTTTGGTCAACTTTTCTTTAGAAAAGTCTTTCTTTGGTCAACTTTTCTTTAGAAAAGTCTTCCTTTAGTCAACTTTTCTTTAGAAAAGTCTTCCTTTGGTCACCTTTTCTATACAAAAGTTTTCCTTTGTTTAACTTTTCTATAGAAGTCTTCCTTTGGTCAACTTTTCTATAGAAAAGTCTTCATTTGGTGAACTTTTCTTCCTTTGGTCAACTTTTCTATAGAAAGGTCTTCCTTTGGTCAACTTTTCTTTAGAAAAGTCTTCCTTTGGTCAACTTTTCTTTAGAAAAGTCTTCCTTTGGTCAACTTTTCTTTAGAAAAGTCTTCCTTTGGTCAACTTTTCTATAGAAAAGTCTTCCTTTGGTCAACTTTTCTATAGAAAAGTCTTCCTTTGGTCAACTTTTCTATAGAAAAGTCTTCCCTTGGTCAACTTTTCTATAGAAAAGTCTTCCTTTGGTCATCTTTTCTATAAAAAAGTCTTCCGTTGGTCAACTTTTTTATAGAATTGTTTTACTTGGGTCAACTTTTCTATAGAAAAGTCTTTTGATCGTCAACATTTTTATACGAGTGTCAAGTGTTTTAGTCAAACAAAACTTATAATACATCAACGACCATCATCATTATCATCATGATCACACTAAACACTAAATCAATAGTCAAGCCGTCAGTCAGCCACCCAATCAGCCAACCATGGCCATAAAAAAGTGTTACCTAGAAGAGACCAAACCGACCGTCCAACACTCGACCCATTCACATTTGAAACTTTAGAATCTAGAGAATCTATCTTGATGGTGCGTAACATTGGAAAATTTAGCATAAAAGAAGTTTGGGTTTGAAACTAAAGTGAGGAGATAATACATAAAGGTACTAAACTAAAGCAGTAGAAAGATTAATTCATCCATTTCATTTGTCTGTCCTAAACTCCATTTATTTTCCAGTGTTTACAATGTCCGTCCCTTCTTACGTCCGTCCTTCTTCCTTAGAACTGTCCTAACTTCTCTTACTAAAATCATTTTCGATATTTAATGTTAAATTGATGTTCATGTAAATGGAAATTAGAAAATAAAACTCTAAAGATATCGATGTCTTAAACTCGTATGTGTCATAAAACTTCTAGTCAATTTAGATTTTATTACCCATAAACAAATAATGAAAGTGATCAGTTGAATGCTCTGGCGATACTTTATTTTAGGTATTAGTTCAGTTGTTTATGGTAAACAATCGGTCCGAAAAAGTACTAGTTCAAATATTTTTTATTTTATAATTTTTTTATGAAGATGTTAAAAGAAATTGTTCTACTCATTCCAAACAATTTCGTCATAAAAAAATAATTTACTTATTTAGAAACAATTGAAGCTTTTAGATCAAAGCTTTTGAAACATTAAATGTGTTATTAAAAATTTTATCAGGTTCTAAAACAAATAAGTCGTAATTCTTCAAGGCTATAAATTTCAAAACCTTTTAGTACTAAGACATTAATTAATCAATGTTCACAAGCTTAGCAAAAGCTTTTATATAAAGTTTACCACAATAAGACATTTGTCAGGAAAGTTGACTAATTTAAGACATTTCTATATAAAAAAATACCAAAGGAAAACATTTCTATAGAAAAGTCGACAATAGGAAGACTTTTTCTATAGAAAAGTTGACCAAAGGAAGACTTTTCTATTGAAAAGTTGACTTTTCTATAGAAAAGTTTACCAAATAAAACTTTTCTATAGAAAAATTGATCAAAGGAAGATTTTTGTATAGAAAAGTTGACCAAAGGAAGACTTTTCTATAGAAAAGTTAACCAAAGGGAGTCTTTTCTATAGAAAAGTTGACCTAAGGAAGACTATAGAAAAGTTAACCAAACGAAGTCTTTTCTATAGAAAAGTTGACCAAAGGAAGACTTTTCTATAGAAAAATTGATCAAAGGAAGACTTTTCTATAGAAAAGTTGACCAAAGGAAGACTTTTCTATAGAAAAGTTGACCAAAGGAAGACTTTTCTATAGAAAAGTTGACCAAAGGAAGACTTTTCTATAGAAAAGTTGACCAAAGGAAGACTTTTCTATAGAAAAGTTGACCAAAGGAAGACTTTTCTATAGAAAAGTTGACCAAAGGAAGACTTTTCTATAGAAAAGTTGACCAAAGGAAGACTTTTCTATAGAAAAGTTGACCAAAGGAAGACTTTTCTATAGAAAAGTTGACCAAAGGAAGACTTTTCTATAGAAAAGTTGACCAAAGGAAGACTTTTCTATAGAAAAGTTGACCAAAGGAAGACTTTTCTATAGAAAAGTTGACCAAAGGAAGACTTTTCTATAGAAAAGTTGACCAAAGGAAGACTTTTCTATAGAAAAGTTGACCAAAGGAAGACTTTTCTATAGAAAAGTTGACCAAAGGAAGACTTTTCTATAGAAAAGTTGACCAAAGGAAGACTTTTCTATAGAAAAGTTGACCAAAGGAAGACTTTTCTATAGAAAAGTTGACCAAAGGAAGACTTTTCTATAGAAAAGTTGACCAAAGGAAGACTTTTCTATAGAAAAGTTGACCAAAGGAAGACTTTTTTATAGAAAAGTTGACCAAAGGAAGACTTTTCTATAGAAAAGTTGACCAAAGGAAGACTTTTCTATAGAAAAGTTGACCAAAGGAAGACTTTTCTATAGAAAAGTTGACCAAAGGAAGACTTTTCTATAGAAAAGTTGACCAAAGGAAGACTTTTCTATAGAAAAGTTGACCAAAGGAAGACTTTTCTATAGAAAAGTTGACCAAAGGAAGACTTTTCTATAGAATAATTGATCAAAGGAAGACTTTTCTATAGAAAAGTTGACCAAGGGAAGACTTTTCTATAGAAAAGTTGAACAAAGGAAGACTTTTCTATAGAAAAGTTGACCAAAGGAAGACTTTTCTATAGAAAAGTTGACAAAAGGAAGATTTTTCTATAAAAAAGGAAGACTTTTTCTATATCAAAATTTAATAAGAAAATTTTCTGTATCAAAATTTTTTAATAGAAAATTTTCTGTACAAAAAACTTTTCCATAGAAAATTTTCCATATCAATATAAATTTTTTGTTTTCAAATTTTTCTATAAAAAATTTTCTGTATTAAAACTTTGCTGTCCTTTGGTCAACTTTTTTATAGAATTGGCTTCCATTAGTCATTTTTTTCTATAGAATTGTCTTCCTTTAGTCAACTTTTTTTATAGAAATGTCTTCCTTTGGTCAACTTTTATATAGAAATGTCTTCCTTTGGTCAACTTTTCTATAGAAATGTCTTTCTTTGGTCAAGTTTTCAATAGATATGTCTTCCTTTGATCCATTTTTTTATAAAAAGGTTTTCCTTTGGTCAACTTTTATATAGAAATGTCTTCCTTTGGTCAACTTTTCTATAGAAATGTCTTCCTTTGGTCAACTTTTCTATAGAAATGTCTTCCTTTGGTCAACTTTTCTATAGAAATGTCTTTGTTTGGTCAACTTTTCTATAGAAATGTCTTCTTTTGGTCAACTTTTCTACAAAAATGTCTTCTTTTGCTCTACTTGTCTATAAAAATGTCTTCCTTTGGTCAACTTTTCTACAGGAATGTCTTCCTTTGATCAACTTTCCAATAGAAATATCCTCCTTTGGTCAACTTTTGTATGGAAATGTCTTCCTTTTGTCAATTTTTCTTTAGAAATGTTTTCCTTTGGTCAACTTGTCTATAGAAATGTCTTCTTTTGGTCAACTTTTCTATAGAAATGTCTTCTGTTGGTCAACTTTTCTATACAAATGTCTTTCTTCGTTCAACTTTTTTATAGAAATGTCTTTCTTTGCTCGACTTTTCTATAGAAATGTCTTTCTTTGCTCGACTTTTCTATAGAAATGTCTTTCTTTGGTCTACTTTTCTATAGAAATGTCTTCCTTTGGTCATGTTTTGTATAGAGATGTCTTCGTTTCGTCAACTTTTCTATAGAAAAGCCTTCCTTTGGTCAACTTTTCTATAGAAAAGTTTTCCTTTGGTCAACTTTTCTATAGAAATATCTTCCATTGGTCAACTTTTTTATAGAAATGTCTTTCTTTGGTCAACTTTTCTATAAAAATGACTTTTTTTTGTCAACTTTTCTATAGAAATGTCTTGCTTTGGTCAACTTTTCTATAGAAATGTCTTGCTTTGGTCAACTTTTCTATAGAAATGTCTTGCTTTGATCAACTTTTCTATAGAAATGTCTTCCTTTCTTCAACTTTTCTAAAGAAATATCTTCCTATAGAAATGTCTTTCTTTGGTCGATTCTTATGTAGAAATGTCTTCCTTTCTATAGAAATGTCTTTCTTTGGTCAACTTTTCTATAAAAATTACTTTGTTTGGTCAACTTTTCTATAGAAACGCCTTCCTTTGGTAAACTTTTCTATAGAAATGTCTTGCTTTGGTCAACTTTTCTATAGAAATGTCTTTCTTTGGTCGATTTTTTTGTAGAAATGTCTTCCTTTTCTCAGAAGTGTTCAGCTTTTTTATAGAAATGACTTCCTTTGGTCAACTTTTCTATAGAAATGTATTCCTTTGTTTGACTTTTTATAGAAATGTCTTCCAAATAATGACAATTTTTGTTTCAAAATTTTTCTATAGGAAATTTTCTATACGAAATTTTCTATAGAAAATTGTTTAAAAATTTTTCTATAGAAAATTTTTAAAAGTTAATTTACTTAAATTACCATTTTCTTTAAAGCATTTTATCAATATTTAATATTTGTTTGAAAATTTAAATTCAAACTAATTAAAATGTCACCGAATACCAACGAAAAAAACCTAAAAAAGACAAACTCCCTAAAAAAAAGACTCCAAAAGGCATCTTTTTTCAAATCCTTATTATATGCAAATAAATACATACTTTTTTTAGGAAAACCCACAAAAAAAAAGCTTAAGCTTTTTAGCAGCCGACTTTTGTAGGACCGATAAAGTCACAGAGAGATGAAGTAAATAACGTAACATGACCAAAAACAGAACTTTTTTTTGCAAAAATACGTAGAAACTGAAAAAACTATAAACCAAACAAGGAAGACAGAAAAAAAAGTTTTTCACAGATACTTTTTTTTTGGTTTTTTTCTAAGAGAAAAAGAGGCGGCATAAAAGCTTTGATATTGTGTAAAGCCCTTTTTTGAGTAATGCAAAACTACAACAACAACAACTACTTATACATTTTGAAAAATGATCAAAAAACTTTAAAGCCGCAAAAAGATCCTCAAAAAAACTAAGTATTTGGACATCAGACAACAACAACAGCAACAACAACAATAATAATGTTTTACAACTTCTGGACCATAAAAAGATGAAAAAAAGAGCTTTTTACAAGAAGATGCGCTAAAGATCCTTTTGTTAAATGTCGTCGTTATGAATCTTTTTTTTTCTGTTCAAGATTTTTTCTTAAACTTAACGTCCTCTCCGATCGATGATGTTTGTCTTTAAGTGTCAGACTATCTGTCTGTATGTCCACCTGTCTTAAGTATTAAATGATGTTACTGATGCCAGCAAGTGGGGAATACAACCCCACTTGAAAGGGAAAAGATTTTTGTCGTTTTTTTCTTTAAATTTTTATTAAAAGGATTATTTTTATTATGTCTGACATGTAGGCTATCTCTTTCATTTAAGAGTTTCTTGGGTAAGAGGTTCGTTCTTCTTATCGGACTTTATTAAATATCAAGCACAAAATTTTAACTTGTTAAGAAATCAAGCAGAAGGAAGGACACTTTTCCTAAAAGCTTACAAATAAGATTTATTTGAATGTTTGTATCAAGTTGATATTTTATACGAATGATCTAAAGAACAACATAAATCAAAATTAAAAAAACATTTGAAAGTGAAGAAATACAGTGAAGGACAAAAATATATACCAAAAAGCCAGAAATTAAAAAAAAATGTATACAAATAAAAAATTGTTGAAAAATTTCCTACAAACTATGAAATTTTTTAAAAAATTTCCTACAAAAATAAGAAATTTTTGAAAAATTTTCTATAAAAATAAGAAATTTTTTAAAAATTTCCTATGAAAATAAGAAATTTTTGAAAAATTTCCTATGAAAATAAGAAATTTTTGAAAAATTTCCTATGAAAATGGGAAATTTTTGAATAATTTCCTATGAAATTGGGAAATTTGTGAAAAATTTCCTATAAAAATAGGAAGTTTTTGAAAAATTTCCTATAAAAATAGAAAATTCTTGAAAAATTTCCTATAAAAATAGAAATTTTTTGAAAAATTTCCTATAAAAATAGGAAATTTTTGAAAAATTTCCTATAAAAATAAGAAATTTTTGAAAAATTTCCTATAAAAATAGGAAATTTTTGAAAAATTTCCTATAAAAATAGGAAATTTTTGAAAAATTTCCAATAAAAATAGGAAATTTTTGAAAAATTTCCTATAAAAATAGGAAATTTTTAAAAAATTTCGTATAAAAATAGGAAATTTTTGAAAAATTTCCTATAAAAATAGAAAATTTTTGAAAATTTTCCTATAAAAATAGGAAATTTTTAAAAAATTTCCTATAAAAATAGGAAATTTTTGAAAAATTTCCTATAAAAACAGGAAATTTTTGAAAAATTTCCTATAAAAATAGGAAATTTTTGAAAAATTTCCTATAAAAATAGGAAATTTTTGGAAAAATTTCCTATAAAAATAGGAAATTTTTGAAAAATTTCCTATAAAAATTGGAAATTTTTGAAAAATTTCCTATAAAAACAGGAAATTTTGAAAAATTTCTTATAAAAATAGGAAATTTTTGAAAAATTTCCTATAAAAATAGGAAATTTTTGAAAAATTTCCTATAAAAATAGGAAATTTTTGAAAAATTTCCTATAAAAATAGGAAATTTTTGAAAAATTTCCTATAAAAATAGGAAATTTTTGAAAAATTTCCTATAAAAATAGGAAATTTTTGAAAAATTTCCTATAAAAATAGGAAATTTTTGAAAAATTTCCTATAAAAATAGGATATTTTTGAAAAATTTCCTATAAAAATAGGAAATTTTTGAAAAATTTCCTATAAAAATAGGAAATTTTTGAAAAATTTCCTATAAAAATAGGAAAATTTTGAAAAATTTCCTATAAAAATAGGAAATTTTTGAAAAATTTCCTATAAAAATAGGAAATTTTTGAAAAATTTCCTATAAAAATAGGAAATTTTTGAAAAATTTCCTATAAAAATAGGAAATTTTTGAAAAATTTCCTATAAAAATAGGAAATTTTTGAAAAATTTCCTATAAAAATAGGAAATTTTTGAAAAATTTCCTATAAAAATAGGAAATTTTTGAAAAATTTCCTATAAAAATAGGAAATTTTTGAAAAATTTCCTATAAAAATAGGAAATTTTTGAAAAATTTCCTATAAAAATAGGAAATTTTTGAAAAATTTCCTATAAAAATAGGAAATTTTTGAAAAATTTCCTATAAAAATAGGAAATTTTTGAAAAATTTCCTATAAAAATAGGAAATTTTTGAAAAATTTCCTATAAAAATAGGAAATTTTTGAAAAATTTCCTATAAAAATAGGAAATTTTTGAAAAATTTCCTATAAAAATAGGAAATTTTTGAAAAATTTCCTATAAAAATAGGAAATTTTTGAAAAATTTCCTATAAAAATAGGAAATTTTTGAAAAATTTCCTATAAAAATAGGAAATTTTTGAAAAATTTCCTATAAAAATAGGAAATTTTTGAAAAATTTCCTATAAAAATAGGAAATTTTTGAAAAATTTCCTATAAAAATAGGAAATTTTTGAAAAATTTCCTATAAAAATAGGAAATTTTTGAAAAATTTCCTATAAAAATAGGAAATTTTTGAAAAATTTCCTATAAAAATAGGAAATTTTTGAAAAATTTCCTATAAAAATAGGAAATTTTTGAAAAATTTCCTATAAAAATAGGAAATTTTTGAAAAATTTCCTATAAAAATAGGAAATTTTTGAAAAATTTCCTATAAAAATAGGAAATTTTTGAAAAATTTCCTATAAAAATATATAAAAATAGGAATTTTTGAAAAATTTCCTATAAAAATAGGAAATTTTTGAAAAAATTCCTATAAAAATAGGAAATTTTTGAAAAATTTCCTATAAAAATAGGAAATTTTTGAAAACTTTCCTGTAAAAATAGGAAATTTTTGAAAAATAAAAATAGGAAGTTTTTCAAAAATTTTCTATAAGAAACAGGAAATTTTTGAAAAATTTCCTTTAAAAAACAGGAAATTTTTGAAAAATTCCATATAAAAAACAGGAAATTTTTGAAAAATTTCCTTTAAAAAACAAGAAAATTTTTGAAAATTTCCCTTTAAAAAACAGAAAACTTTTGAAAAATTTCCTTTTAAGAAAAGGAACTTTTTGAAAAATTCCCTTTAAAAAAAAAGGAAATTTTTGAAAAATTTCCCTAAAAAATATGATATTTTAGAAAAAATTCCGTTAAAATATATTAAATTTTTGAAAAAAAAGGAAATTTTCTAAATATTTCCTTTAAAAAAAAGGAAATTTTCTAAAAATTTCCTTTAAAAAAAAGGAAATTTTCTAAAAAATTCCTTTAAAAATAGAATTTTTTTTAAAATTTCCTTTAAAAAATAGGAAATTTTTGAAAAATTTCCTTTAAAAAATAGGAAATTTTTGAAAAATTTCCTTTAAAAAATAGGAAATTTCCTTTAAAAAATAGGAAATTTTTGAAAAATTTCCTTTAAAAAAAAGGAAATTTTTGAAAAATTTCCTTTAAAAAATAGGAAATTTTTGAAAAATTTCCTTTAAAAAATAGGAAATTTTTGAAAAATTTCCCTTAAAAAATAGGAAATTTTTGAAAATTTTCCTTTAAAAAATAGGAAATTTTTGAAAAATTTCCTTTAAAAAATAGGAAAATTTTGAAAAATTTCCTTTAAAAAAATAGGAAATTTTTGAAAAATTTCCTTTAAAAAAATAGGAAATTTTTGAAAAAAAATCACTTTATAGTGAAAAGGAAAAAAAGGAAATTTTTGAAAACTTTCCTATATAAATGAGATTTTTTTTTAATTTCTTTTAAAATTGTTTATATTTTCTAATGATATTTAAGTCCGCCTTTTTGTTTTGAAACCTTTTCTTTTGAAAATGACTTGTTTACTTGTTAATTTAACCAGATAATGACTTTTGATTGATATATTTGTTAGTAACTGGTAACCAGGTTACTGGTTACCTGGTGAATATTGGTTACCAGGATTTTTTTTCTTGTACAAGAAAGAGAAAGTTTATACTTATTAAATATTTCTTAAGAACTTTAGTTATTTCTGGCAATTATAGTTTTTCAATAATAAATTTTAGGGTTTCATATGTTGAATGAGACATGTCTTTCAAAATGATTATACGACAATAAATCACCAGAATTGACTTCAAGATATTTTAATTCAATTCAAAACACGTTTTTGACCACAAACTGTCAATGTCAATGAAATGTAAATATTGTACTTTAATTTAGGGAATGAATAAAAATTTTGTTAAAAGCACGTTCAAAGCTTTTTACGACTTAGAACATGAGTCCTTTATTTTCAAAACAGACTTGAGCTGAAATGTCAATTTACAGTAATTCGAATATTTTTTTTTTTTTAATTTTCATATTTGAATACAGAAGTGCGTGATTAAATTATATTTTTTTGCAAAAGCTTTGAGCTCATAAAAAAAACTTTAATTTGCATACAAAACTTAATATCCATGAAATTTTGTCAAAATACCCAACAACTGCCAGAACGTTTTAGTTTTTAGGACTGACTTTCGACAGAGAATTTCATATTAAAAATCGCCGTATGAAACCCCAAAGAAACATGATACAATTTTAGCACGCAATTCAATTTTTAATTTTATTTCAAGTCTCTTTTTTCAATATTTTTTTCAATATTTATCTCAAGGCTAACAAAATGTGTTATGATTGCGGTCATCATCGGTTTGGCTTAATTATTTTCCAGTTTATTTTTTTATTCGTTCTTAAATTTGAACTCGTGCAGATGTTGTTTGTCTCGATTTTAAGTTGAGGATTTTGTAGGTTTCTATTTAGAGCTTTTGTAAATTGATTTTTAAAAAATTTTCATATTTGTGGTTCATGTGGTTTTTCTTAATCATAAGTTAAATTTTTTCAAAATTTATCAAAAAAAAAATAATTTAAAACCAATATTACACTAAATAAAACAAAAGCTTTAAAGCTTATATTATCAAAAGCTTTAAAATTCTAAGTTGTCAAGCTTTAAGCTCTTTCTGTAAAACTCAGATTTTATGTAAATCTTACTAATAACAATCAAATAAAGCTTTCGAATATAAAGTTAACTATATAAAGCAATTAAATTCAAAAATTCAAGGCAAGTACTTAAATCTCTTTTCCCTAAAATCAAAAGCCATATAATTTTACCTCAATGTCTAAATATTTTAAAATTCTCCAGAATAAATCATTGCAAATGTCTTCACATTTACACTTTCCATCTTAATGAGTATATCTGTTGCTGCAACAATGTTGCTAATGAGATGCCTGGCAACATAAGCAAAATAAAGCAAATTTTTTCACGAAAGTTTCGAAGTGAAAATTCTTGTCCATCAAATTAGTAGAAAAATACAATCTTAGATATAAAACGAACTAAAAAAACACTACAATTTCTTTTGTTTTTAATTTACATAAAATTTTTCTAAAAATCTTTTAGATTTATAGCAAATTTTCCAAAAATTTCTTAGTTTTATTGGAAATTTTTCAAAAATTTGCTATTTTTATAGGAAATTTTTTAAAATTTCCTATTTTTATAGGAAATTTTTCAAAAATTTCCTATTTTTATAGGAAATTTTTCAAAAATTTCCTATTTTTATAGGAAATTTTTCAAAAATTTCCTATTTTTATAGGAAATTTTTCAAAAATTTCCTATTTTTATAGGAAATTTTTCAAAAATTTCCTATTTTTATAGGAAATTTTTCAAAAATTTCCTATTTTTATAGGAAATTTTTCAAAAATTTCCTATTTTTATAGGAAATTTTTCAAAAATTTCCTATTTTTATAGGAAATTTTTCAAAAATTTCCTATTTTTATAGGAAATTTTTCAAAAATTTCCTATTTTTATAGGAAATTTTTCAAAAATTTCTTATTTTTATAGGAAATTTTTCAAAAATTTCCTATTTTTATAGGAAATTTTTCAAAAATTTCCTATTTTTATAGGAAATTTTTCAAAAATTTCCTATTTTTATAGGAAATTTTTCAAAAATTTCCTATTTTTATAGGAAATTTTTCAAAAATTTCCTATTTTTATAGGAAATTTTTCAAAAATTTCCTATTTTTATAGGAAAGTGTTCAAAAATTTCCTATTTTTATAGGAAAGTGTTCAAAAATTTCCTATTTTTATAGGAAATTTTTCAAAAATTTCCTATTTTTATAGGAAATTTTTCAAAAATTTCCTATTTTTATAGGAAATTTTTCAAAAATTTCCTATTTTTATAGGAAATTTTTCAAAAATTTCCTATTTTTATAGGAAATTTTTCAAAAATTTCCTATTTTTATAGGAAATTTTTCAAAAATTTCCTATTTTTATAGGAAATTTTTCAAAAATTTCCTATTTTTATAGGAAATTTTTCAAAAATTTCCTATTTTTATAGGAAATTTTTCAAAAATTTCCTATTTTTATAGGAAATTTTTCAAAAATTTCCTATTTTTATAGGAAATTTTTCAAAAATTTCCTATTTTTATAGGAAATTTTTCAAAAATTTCCTATTTTTATAGGAAATTTTTCAAAAATTTCCTATTTTTATAGGAAATTTTTCAAAAATTTCCTATTTTTATAGGAAATTTTTCAAAAATTTCCTATTTTTATAGGAAATTTTTCAAAAATTTCCTATTTTTATAGGAAATTTTTCAAAAATTTCCTATTTTTATAGGAAATTTTTCAAAAATTTCCTATTTTTATAGGAAATTTTTCAAAAATTTCCTATTTTTATAGGAAATTTTTCAAAAATTTCCTATTTTTATAGGAAATTTTTCAAAAATTTCCTATTTTTATAGGAAATTTTTCAAAAATTTCCTATTTTTATAGGAAATTTTTCAAAAATTTCCTATTTTTATAGGAAATTTTTCAAAAATTTCCTATTTTTATAGGAAATTTTTCAAAAATTTCCTATTTTTATAGGAAATTTTTCAAAAATTTCCTATTTTTATAGGAAATTTTTCAAAAATTTCCTATTTTTATAGGAAATTTTTCAAAAATTTCCTATTTTTATAGGAAATTTTTCAAAAATTTCCTATTTTTATAGGAAATTTTTCAAAAATTTCCTATTTTTATAGGAAATTTTTCAAAAATTTCCTATTTTTATAGGAAATTTTTCAAAAATTTCCTATTTTTATAGGAAATTTTTCAAAAATTTCCTATTTTTATAGGAAATTTTTCAAAAATTTTCTATTTTTATAGGAAATTTTTCAAAAATTTCCTATTTTTATAGGAAATTTTTCCTAAATTTTCTATTTTTATAGGAAATTTTTCAAAAATTTCCTATTTTTATAGGAAATTTTTCAAAAATTTCCTATTTTTATAGGAAATTTTTCAAAAATTTCCTATTTTTATAGGAAATTTTTCAAAAATTTCCTATTTTTATAGGAAATTTTTCAAAAATTTCCTATTTTTATAGGAAATTTTTCAAAAATTTCCTATTTTTATAGGAAATTTTTCAAAAATTTCCTATTTTTATAGGAAATTTTTCAAAAATTTCCTATTTTTATAGGAAATTTTTCAAAAATTTCCTATTTTTATAGGAAATTTTTCAAAAATTTCCTATTTTTATAGGAAATTTTTCAAAAATTTCCTATTTTTATAGGAAATTTTTCAAAAATTTCCTATTTTTATAGGAAATTTTTCAAAAATTTCCTATTTTTATAGGAAATTTTTCAAAAATTTCCTATTTTTATAGGAAATTTTTCAAAAATTTCCTATTTTTATAGGAAATTTTTCAAAAATTTCCTATTTTTATAGGAAATTTTTCAAAAATTTCCTATTTTTATAGGAAATTTTTCAAAAATTTCCTATTTTTATAGGAAATTTTTCAAAAATTTCCTATTTTTATAGGAAATTTTTCAAAAATTTCCTATTTTTATAGGAAATTTTTCAAAAATTTCCTATTTTTATAGGAAATTTTTCAAAAATTTCCTATTTTTATAGGAAATTTTTCAAAAATTACTTATTTTTAAATTTCTTATTTTTGTTGGAAACTTTTAAAAAATTTCTTATTTTTATAGGAAATTTTTAAAAAATTCTTATTTTTATAGTAAAATTTTCAACCATTTTTTAAGGATTTTTTTTTTTTTTAGGAAAATTTCTGAATTTTATAGAAATGGTGTAGTTTTTCTCTTGAGTAAGTGGCTTCTTCATTATAATACATTTGGTGCTTAAATACATCAGAATACTTAACCATTGACCTATAATTTATGGTCTTAACACCACAATTCCGTTTGTAGGTACTTAAAATCTCTTTCCTTTGCCCATTTATCCCCCTTCTCCCTTGTTTGGTTTATATCAAGACTTTAACAACATTGTAAGCCCCTGGTAGAGCTTTTTTTATAAATTTTATAGAACTAGCAAAATTCATGGAGTACGAATTTATTCCTACCGAGTCGAAATATTTGCAACGGCAGCAAAAAAAACTCTATCTCTGACAGTAATGATATGCAACATTATTTATACCACATGCAACGTTTTAATATCAGCATCAAGCTGATTTGAAAATTATAGTAAACAAAAAAAAAAACAACTTAAATTGAAATCATTTTAGAAGTAATTGAGAATTAAGACCAGTTGCAATTTTAACAGATTTTTTTTCTTGTTTGGTTTTTATTTCAAGCCAAATGAATGGCTATAAAAAGTTCTATTCTAAAGTTTTGGACAATTGAAAAATTAAATTGTTGGCTGGTTGTTTTTATTATTGAGTTGCAAATGCCAGCAACTGAATTGACTATTTTGGACACGTTTATGCCATTAGGCTTAAAATGATAGTTTTAATTTTCAATTCCAACCAAACAAATTTAAGGCTATAAGAAGGCATAGACGGATGGAAGCATGGACAGACATAAGTATGGACGGACTTCAGTACCAAGGACAAACATTCATTCCTATTGCAATTTATTTACTCGTCCACTTAATTGTGATGTGGGATTTATTGAAAATTCTTTATTTCTTTTTTTTAATACCAGAATTTCATTTCAAATGACAGCTTTTCTAAAGTGTTGTCTGTCCGTCCTTTTGGCCACGCATACAATTAGGCCTCCACCATTGGTTTAGAACTTAGCTTTCAACTCCAGTCGATTTAAGCTTTTGTTGCGATTTTTATTAATTGCATGAGCAGAAAACTAAACATGCAAAACAAATCAGCAGCAAATAACTCGACATGTTGAACCATAAATCAGTTTCAGGAAAAATTTTCAAAAATTTCCTAAGTTTATAGGAAATTTTTCAAAAATTTCCTATAAAAATAAGTTTTTTTCAAAGAAAATTTTTCAAAAATTTACTATTTTTATAGGAAATTTTTCAAAAATTTTATATTTTTATAGGAAATTTTTCAAAAATTTCCTATTTTTATAGGAAATTTTTCAACAATTTTTCGATTTTTTTTTTCCTATTTTTATAGGAAATTTTTCAAAAGTTTCCTATTTTTATAGGAATTTTTTTAAAAATTTCCTATTTTTATAGGAATTTTTTCAAAAATTTCCTATTTTTATAGGAATTTTTTCAAAAATTTCCTATTTTTATAGGAAATTTGAAAAAAATTTCCCATTTTTATAGGAAATTTTTCAAAAAATTCCTATTTTTATAGGAAATTTTTCAAAAAATTCCTATTTTTATAGGAAATTTTTCAAAAATTTCCTATTTTTAGAGGAAATTTTCCAAAAGTATCTTATTTTTAGAGGAAATTTTCCAAAAATTTCCTATTTTTAAAGGAAATTTTTCAAAAATTTCCTATTTTTAGAGGAAATTTTTCAAAAATTTCCTATTTTTAGAGGAAATTTTTCAAAAATTTCCTATTTTTAAAGGAAATTTTTCAAAAATTTCCTATTTTTAGAGGAAATTTTTCAAAAATTCCCTTTTTGTATAGGAATTCTTTCAAAAATGTCCTATTTTTATAGGAAATTTTTCAAAAATTTCCTATTTTTATAGGAAATTTTTCAAAAAATTCCTATTTTTATAGGAAATTTTTCAAAAATTTCCTATTTTTATAGGATTTTTTCAAAAATTTCCTATTTTTATAGGAAATTCGAAAAAAATCAGCAGCAAATAACTCGACATGTTGAACCATAAATCAGTTTCAGGAAAAATTTTCAAAAATTTCCTAAGTTTATAGGAAATTTTTCAAAAATTTCCTATAAAAATAAGTTTTTTTCAAAGAAAATTTTTCAAAAATTTACTGTTTTTATAGGAAATTTTTCAAAAATTTTATATTTTTATAGGAAATTTTTCAAAAATTTCCTATTTTTATAGGAAATTTTTCAACAATTTTTCGATTTTTTTTTTCCTATTTTTATAGGAAATTTTTCAAAAGTTTCCTATTTTTATAGGAATTTTTTTAAAAATTTCCTATTTTTATAGGAATTTTTTCAAAAATTTTCTATTTTTATAGGAATTTTTTCAAAAATTTCCTATTTTTATAGGAAATTTGAAAAAAATTTCCCATTTTTATAGGAAATTTTTCAAAAAATTCCTATTTTTATAGGAAATTTTTCAAAAAATTCCTATTTTTATAGGAAATTTTTCAAAAATTTCCTATTTTTAGAGGAAATTTTCCAAAAGTATCTTATTTTTAGAGGAAATTTTCCAAAAATTTCCTATTTTTAAAGGAAATTTTTCAAAAATTTCCTATTTTTAGAGGAAATTTTTCAAAAATTTCCTATTTTTAGAGGAAATTTTTCAAAAATTTCCTATTTTTAAAGGAAATTTTTCAAAAATTTCCTATTTTTAGAGGAAATTTTTCAAAAATTCCCTTTTTGTATAGGAATTCTTTCAAAAATGTCCTATTTTTATAGGAAATTTTTCAAAAATTTCCTATTTTTATAGGAAATTTTTCAAAAAATTCCTATTTTTATAGGAAATTTTTCAAAAATTTCCTATTTTTATAGGATTTTTTCAAAAATTTCCTATTTTTATAGGAAATTCGAAAAAAATTTCCCATTTTTATAGGAAATTTTTCAAAAATTTACTATTTTTATAGGAAATTTTTCAAAAATTTCCTATTTTTAGAGGAAATTTTTCAAAAATTTCCTATTTTTATAGGAAATTTTTCAAAAATTTCCTATTTTTAGAGGAAATTTTCCAAAAATTTCCTATTTTTAGAGAAAATTTTTCAAAAATTTCCTTTTTTGTGTGGGTAATTTTTCAAAAATTTCCTTTTTGTATAGGAATTTTTTCAAAAATGTCCTATTTTTATAGGAAATTTTTCAAAAATTTACTATTTTTATAGGAAATTTTTCAAAAATTTCCTATTTTTAGAGGAAAGTTTTCAAAAATTTCCTATTTTTATAGGAAATTTTTCAAAAAATTCCTATTTTTATAGGAAATTTTTCAAAAATTTCCTATTTTTAGAGGAAATTTTCCAAAAATATCTTATTTTTAGAGGAAATTTTCCAAAAATTTCCTATTTTTAAAGGAAATTTTTCAAAAATTTCCTATTTTTAGAGGAAATTTTTCAAAAATTTCCTATTTTTAGAGGAAATTTTTCAAAAATTCCCTTTTTGTATAGGAATTCTTTCAAAAATGTCCTATTTTTATAGGAAATTTTTCAAAAATTTCCTATTTTTATAGGAAATTTTTCAAAAAATTCCTATTTTTATAGAAAATTTTTCAAAAATTTCCTATTTTTATAGGAAATTTTTCAAAAATTTCCTATTTTTATAGGAAATTTTTCAAAAATTTCCTATTTTTATAGGATTTTTTCAAAAATTTCCTATTTTTATAGGAAATTCGAAAAAAATTTCCCATTTTTATAGGAAATTTTTCAAAAATTTCGTATTTTTAAAGGAAATTTTTAAAAATTTCCTATTTTTAAAGGAAATTTTTCAAAAATTTCCTATTTTTAAAGGAAATTTTTCAAAAATTTCCTATTTTTAGAGGAAATTTTCCAAAAATTTCTTATTTTTATAGGAAATTTTTTAAACATTTCTATTTTTTTATAGGAAATTTTAAAAAAATTTCCTATTTTTATAGGAAATTTTAAAAAATTCCATACTTTTATAGACAATTTTTCAAAAAATTCCTATTTTTCTAAAATTTCCTATTTTCAAAAATTTCCTTTTGTATAGGATTTTTTTGAAAGATTCCCTTTTTGAATAGGAAAATTTTTAAAAATATTTTATTTTTATAGAAAATTTTTCAAAAACTTCCTATTTTTATAGGAAATTTTTCAAAAATTTCCTATTTTTATAGGAAATTTTTCAAAAATTTCTTATTTTTATAGGAAATTTTTTAAAAATTTTCTATTATTATAAGAAATTTTTGAAAAATTTTCTATTTTTATAGGAAATTTTTGAAAAATTTCCCATTTTTATAGGAAATTTTTAAAAAATTTCCTATTCTTATAGGAAATTTTTCAAAAATTTCATATTTTTACAGGAAATTTTTAAAAAATTCATATTTTTTAACGAAATTTTTTATAAATTTCCTATTTTTTAGGAAATTTTTCAAAAATTTCCTATTTTTATATGAAATTTTTATAAACTTGTTTAGTTTTATTGGAATTTTTTTGAAAAATGTTTTATTTTTGTTCATGTCAATTAGTCATTATTTAAAATCCACTCCTCCGCCAATAATTCTTATCATTATTTTGCAGTTTTACCACCCAAATTTAGATAAAACTTTGACAATAACCATTTGATTTTATTGAAATTGTCTCTTTCGTTTTCAAAATGAAATTATCAATGAACATTGACAAAAATTGCTACCAATAACTAGATAAAAAAAAATAAATAAATATTTAATTACTTTTTGGCCCGGGAAGAGACTTAATAAAAACCAAGTTAAATAAATATAATCAACTCAATCAATTTGCACAGAGCGATAGAGCAAGTGACAGATAGACGGCGGTAGGGAAGGACGGACAGCCGGACGGACGTACAGACAGACGGACTGTCGAATACATTTCATTAAATGCAATTTCATTCTCAAACAACAAAATGATAACCAACAAAAAATACTAGAAAATAAATATTTTTTTGTAACAAATTTTAATTAAAAGTTAAACTAAATTTGCTCTATTCAATCCTAAAAAAATAAGGCTTCAATAAAATTAACATTTATTTGAATGACGCCAAAATGAAATAAATAAAATCGAATTCGAAATGAAAAAAGCACTAAACCCCAGAAGTTTAATTAAATTTTCTTTTTATTAAACAATTAAAAAATTGCAATTTTCAAACTTAACTTTAGCAAGACTAAATTGGATTAGTTAAACCTTTACAAAAGGCTTTGAATAAATATCTTTTAACCCAATTACCCCTTCATTATCTTTATAATAAAGCTCCTGTTTTATGACTTTAACTCCAACTAATTTAGACTTTCGCTAAGGCCTCCTGGCAGCCGGAGGCTGGATGCCTGCAAGTGAAAGGTGTCATGTTAAAGTCTTCCTAAATAGTCAACAATTAAAATTTGAAGTTCGAAAGAAACAGAGTTTTACTTCACAACTAAACACTCTAGAGAGCTTTCAACATATTTAGACACAAATTTAATTTCCTACAAAATAAAGAACAATTAAGTTCAAAATGATACTTTCAAAAAAAAGAAAGAAAAAAATCTTTATAGAATAAAACCAAAATACAATGATATTAAACCATTGAGGACCCAGCTTTTTCATATAAAAGTATTTTTAAAAAATTCCCTATAAAAATAGGAAATTTTTGAAAAATTTCCAATAAAAAAAGGACATTTTTGAAAAATTTCATATAAAAAAAGGAAATTTTTTAAAAACTTTCTATCAAAAAAGGAAATTTTTGAAAAATTTCCAATCAAAAAAAGGAAATTTCCAATAAAAAAAAGGAAATTTTTGAAAAATTTCCTATAAAAAAGGAAATTTTTCAAAAATTTTCTATAAAAAAAGGAAATTTTTGAAAAATATCCTATATAACAAAGGAAATTTTCTTTTTTTATACGAAATTTTTCAAAAATTTCCTATTTTTAGAGGAAGTTTTTCAAAAATTTCCTATTTTTATCCTATAAAAATAGGAAATTTTTAAAAAATTTCCTATAAAAATAGGAAATTTTTAAAAAATTTCCTATAAAAATAGGAAATTTTTGAAAAAATTCCTATCAAAAAAAGGAAATTTTTGAAAATTTTCCTATAAAAATAGGAAATTTTTGAAAATTTTCCTATAAAAATAGGAAATTTTTGAAAATTTTCCTATAAAATTAGGAAATTTTTGAAAAATTTCCTATAAAAATAGGAAATTTTTAAAAAATTTCCTATAAAAATATGAAATTTTTGAAAAATTTCCTATAAAAATATGAAATTTTTGAAAATGTTCCTGTAAAGATAGGAAATTTTTGAAAACTTCCTATAAAAATAGGAAATTTTTGAAAAATTTCCTATAAAAATAGGAAATTTTTGAAAAATTTCCTATAAAAATAGGAAATTTTTGAAAAATTTCCTATAAAAATAGGAAATTTTTGAAAAATTTCCTATAAAAATAGGAAATTTTTGAAAAATTTCCTATAAAAATAGGAAATTTTTGAAAATTTTCCTATAAAAATAGGAAATTTTTGAAAATTTTCCTATAAAAATAGGAAATTTTTGAAAACTTTCCTATAAAAATAGGAAATTTTTGAAAAATTTCCTATAAAAATTGTGACTCCTTACCACCTAATGGTTTAATTAGACCAACTTTTGACACTTGATGTTCTTTATTTTCAATTTTTTTTATAGGAAACAAAAAAAAATAAACAATTTCCAGCAAATGTCAACTGACACTTTCAAATTTGTTTTGCACAAAGGCAATTAAAGAATTTCTAATATTTTTTTTGCAGGAAAGCAAAAAAATCTAACTAAAATCTCTATTAAAGTGCAAAATTTGAAGTTTTACTTGGAGTAACAAAAACCAAGCCCCAGCTGCTAATAGAAAAGTGTCATATGCATTTCTACAACTCCATAGATTCTAGGAATATTAAAAAAAAAAAATTCGAGAAAAAACTGAAATTTTAGTTTTGTATACAGATGACAATAAACTTGATACTTGGTATATCTTCTATATATATAAAATTGTGGCGTTTATGACTTTTTCTATCAGAATAAGAAATTTTTGAAAAATTTCCTATACAAATAAGAAATTTTTGAAAAATTTCCTATACAAATAAGAAATTTTTGAAAAATTTCCTATACAAATAAGAAATTTTTGAAAAATTTCCAATAAAAATAAGAAATTTTTGAAAAATTTCCTATAAAAATAGGAAATTTTAGAAAAATTTCCAATAAAAATAAGAAATTTTTGAAAAATTTCCTATAAAAATAGGAAATTTTTGAAAAATTTCCTATAAAAATAAGAAATTTTTGAAAAGTTTCCTATAAAAATAAGAAATTTTTGAAAAATTTTCTATAAAAATAAGAAATTTTTGAAAAATTTCCTATAAAAATAAGAAATTTTGGAAAAATTTCCGATAAAAATAAGCAATTTTTGAAAAATTTCCGATAAAAATAAGAAAATTTTTAAAAATTTCCTATACAAATAAGAAGTTTTTGAAAAATTTCCTATAAAAATAAGAAAATTTTGAAAAAGTTCCTATAAAAATAAGAAATTTTTGAAAAATTTCCTATAAAAATAGGAAATTTTTGAAAAATTTCCTATAAAAATAAGAAATTTTTGAAAAGTTTCTTACAAAAACCAAAAATTTTTTAAAAGGTTCCTATAAAAAAAAGAAATTTTCAAAAAATTCCTATAAAAATAAGATATTTTTAGAAAATTTCCCAGTTGTTGTCAACTTTTCTATATTAATGTTGTCCGATTGTCAACTATTCTATAGAAATATTGTCCTTTCGTCAACTATTCTATAGAAACATTTTCCTATAGTCAACTTTTCTATATAAATGTTGTCCTATCGTAAACTTTTCTATAGAAATGTCTTCCTATCGTAAACTTTTCTATAGAAATGTCTTCCAATCGTAAACTTTTCTATAGAAATGTCTTCCTATCGTCAACTTTTCTATAGAAATGTCTTCCTATCATCAACTTTTCTATAGAAATGTCTTCCTATCGTCAACTTTTCTATAGAAATGTTGTCATATCGTCAACTTTTCTTAAGAAATGTTGTCATATCGTCAACTTTTCTATAGAAATCTTGTCCTTTCGTCAACTTTTCTATAGAAATGTTGTCTTATCTTCAACTTTTCTATAGAAATGTCTTCCTATCGTCAACTTTTCTATAGAAATGTCTTCCTATCGTCAATTTTTTTATAGAAATGTCTTCCTATTGCAACTTTTCTATAGAAATATCTTCCTATCGTCAACTTTTCTATAGAAATGTCTTCCTATCGTCAACTTTTCTATAGAAATGTCTTCCTATCGTCAACTTTTCTATAGAAATGTTCTCCTATAGTCAACTTTTCTATAGAAATGTTCTCCTATCGTCAACTTTTCTATAGAAATGTTCTCCTATCGTCAACTTTTCTATAGAAATGTTCTCCTATCGTCAACTTTTCTATAGAAATGTTCTCCTATCGTCAACTTTTCTATAGAAATGTTCTCCTATCGTCAACTTTTCTATAGAAATGTTCTCCTATCGTCAACTTTTCTAAAGAAATGTTCTCCTATCGTCAACTTTTCTATAGAAATGTTCTCCTATCGTCCACTTTTCTATAGAAATGTTCTCCTATCGTCAACTTTTCTATAGAAATGTTCTCCTATCGTCAACTTTTCTATAGAAATGTTCTCCTATCGTCAACTTTTCTATAGAAATGTTCTCCTATCGTCAACTTTTCTATAGAAATGGTCTCCTATCGTCAACTTTTCTATAGAAATGTTCTCCTATCGTCAACTTTTCTATAGAAATGTTCTCCTATCGTCAACTTTTCTAAAGAAATGTTCTCCTATCGTCAACTTTTCTACAGAAATGTTCTCCTATCGTCCACTTTTCTATAGAAATGGTCTCCTATCGTCAATTTTTCTATAGAAATGTTCTCCTATCGTTAACTTTTCTATAGAAATGTTCTCCTATCGTCAGCTTTTCTATAGAAATGTTCTCCTATCGTCAACTTTTCTATAGAAATGTTCTCCTATCGTCAACTTTTTTAGAGAAAAGTTATCCTATCGTCAACTTTTTTTTATAGAAATGTTGTTCTATCGCCAACTTTTCTTAAAACAAAATTAAATTTTCATGTCTTGCGTAGACGGCCGGGTTTTGATAACAAGATTGTTATTTTGTTGCAAATTTTTTTAGATGCTGACATAGATGTTCTTTTCGGTAAACATGTACGAGAATTTTTTGAACATGAAAGTTAAAACTTACAAATGTTTTGAAATTTTAAGGAGTTGCCTGTCAATGATGATGTTCAAGCCGAATAATGAAGATATCTTCTATCTCCCACATGAAGTCTTTGGATGAGTTAAAGCCAACACGTACTCGTACTTTAGATTTTAGCTACTGTTTGTTCTAGAATTATTTATTTTGTCTTTTTTTTGTTTGTTAACTTTTTGGTATGAAATTCATGTTTCTAGTGTTTTTAATAATGATGTGTCGTCTTGGATGTTATAGGAAAAAGCTTCCGTCCGTCTTTCCTAACATACATCCATCCGACCGCTTGTCGTATCTTGTTATGAATGTCATAATAATTTTCATAAAGTCATAACTTTTCATGACTTTTGTGATTAGTAATTCGTACAACATATGAGATTTTTAACACAATCATGTAAAGAAGTTTCATTTCATTTTGCTACTCAAGTTTGCTAAAAGAAAAAACTGCCCTTCCCTCTTACAGTTCCTCCCTATGTCCGTCCATTTAGAGTCATTGTCGTCGTTGTTAAGTAAATCTTGCAAAAATCTAAATATTTTAATATTTACTTGCAAAAAATAAACAGAAGCTTGTTCCCTTTTTTCTTGCACGATTCTTGGGAAAAATATAAATATTCCGGCTTAGAAAAAGTTTTTTTTTCCTTAGTATTGACTCTTAGATTAAGAGGAAATTTTGCGGAAAGAAAGAAATTATTATAGAAAAATGTGAAGAAATAAAAACTAAGATTTAACTGAATTACCAAGAAAAACAAAAAGCTTTAAAATTAAAAATCCTCTATTAACCCAAAGCTTTTGTGAGGTCTCAAAGAAATCATTATTTTATAGCTAATCAAAATCAAAAATTTTCTATTTTTTTGGGAAATTTTCCAAAAATTTCCTATTTTTATAGGAAATTTTTCAAAATTTTCTTATTTTTTAAAGGAAATTTTTCAAAATTTTCTTATTTTTTAAAGGAAATTTTTCAAAAATTTTCTATCTTTTAAAGGAAAATTTTCAAAAATTTCCTATTTTTTAAAGGAAATTTTTCAAAAATTTCCTATTTTTTAAAGAAAATTTTTCAAAAATTTCCTATTTTTTAACGGAAATTTTACAAAAATTTACTATTTTTTAAAGGAAATTTTTCAAAAATTTATTATTTTTTAAAGGAAAGGAAAAAGAGGACATTTTTGAAAATTTTCCTTCAAAAATAGGAAATTTTTCAAAAATTTCCTATTTTTTAAAGGAAATTTTTCAAAAATTTCCTATTTTTTAAAGGAAATTTTTCAAAAATTTCCTATTTTTAAAGGAAATTTTTCAAATATTTCCTCTTTTTATAGGAAATTTTTCAAAAATTTCCTATTTTTATAGGAAATTTTTCAAAAATTTCCTATTTTTATAGGAAAATTTTCAAAAATTTCCTATTTTTATAGGAAATTTTTCAAAAATTTCCTATTTTTATAGGAAATTTTTCAAAAATTTCCTATTTTTATAGGAAAATTTTCAAAATTTTCCTATTTTTTAAAGGAAATTTTTCAAAAATTTCCTATTTTTATAGGAAATTTTTCAAAAATTTAATTTCCTATTTTTTAAAGGAAATTTTTCAAAAATTTCCTATTTTTTAAAGGAAATTTTTCAAAAATTTCCTATTTTTTAGAGGAAATTTTTCAAAAATGTCCTATTTTTATAGGAAATTTTTCAAAAATTTCCTATTTTTATAGGAAATTTTTCAAAAATTTACTATTTTTATAAGAAATTTTTCAAAAATTTCCTATTTTTATAGGAAATTTTTCAAAAATTTCCTATTTTTATAGGAAATTTTTCAAAAATTTCCTATTTTTATAGGAAATTTTTCAAAAATTTCCTATTTTTATAGGAAATTTTTCAAAAATTTCCTATTTTTATAGGAAATTTTTCAAAAATTTCCTATTTTTATAGGAAATTTTTCAAAAATTTAATATTTTTATAGGAAATTTTTCAAAAATTTCCTATTTTTATAGGAAATTTTTCAAAAATTTCCTATTTTTATAGGAAATTTTTTAAAAATTTCCTATTTTTATAGGAAATTTTTCAAAAATTTCCTATTTTTATAGGAAATTTTTCAAAAATTTCCTATTTTTATAGGAAATTTTTCAAAAATTTCCTATTTTTATAGGAAATTTTTCAAAAATTTCCTATTTTTATAGGAAATTTTTCAAAAATTTCCTATTTTTATAGGAAATTTTTCAAAAATTTCCTATTTTTATAGGAAATTTTTCAAAAATTTCCTATTTTTATAGGAAATTTTTCAAAAATTTCCTATTTTTATAGGAAATTTTTCAAAAATTTCCTATTTTTATAGGAAATTTTTCAAAAATTTCCTATTTTTATAGGAAATTTTTCAAAAATTTCCTATTTTTATAGGAAATTTTTCAAAAATTTCCTATTTTTATAGGAAATTTTTCAAAAATTTCCTATTTTTATAGGAAATTTTTCAAAAATTTCCTATTTTTATAGGAAATTTTTCAAAAATTTCCTATTTTTATAGGAAATTTTTCAAAAATTTCCTATTTTTATAGGAAATTTTTCAAAAATTTCCTATTTTTATAGGAAATTTTTCAAAAATTTCCTATTTTTATAGGAAATTTTTCAAAAATTTCCTATTTTTATAGGAAATTTTTCAAAAATTTCCTATTTTTATAGGAAATTTTTCAAAAATTTCCTATTTTTATAGGAAATTTTTCAAAAATTTCCTATTTATATAGGAAATTTTTCAAAAATTTCCTATTTTTATAGGAAATTTTTCAAAAATTTCCTATTTTTATAGGAAATTTTTCAAAAATTTCCTATTTTTATAGGAAATTTTTCAAAAATTTCCTATTTTTATAGGAAAGTGTTCAAAAATTTCCTATTTTTATAGGAAATTTTTCAAAAATTTCCTATTTTTATAGGAAATTTTTCAAAAATTTCCTATTTTTATAGGAAATTTTTCAAAAATTTCCTATTTTTATAGGAAATTTTTCAAAAATGTCCTATTTTTATAGAAAATTTTTCAAAAATTTCCTATTTTTATAGGAAATTTTTCAAAAATTTCCTATTTGTATAGGAAATTTTTCAAAAATTTCTTATTTTTATAGGAAATTTTTCAAAAATTTCCTATTTTTATAGGAAATTTTTCAAAAATTTCCTCTTTTTATAGGAAATTTTTCAAAAATTTCCTATTTTTATAGGAAATTTTTCAAAAATTTCCTATTTTTATAGGAAATTTTTCAAAAATTTCCTATTTTTATAGGAAATTTTTCAAAAATTTCCTATTTTTATAGGAAATTTTTCAAAAATTTTCCTATTTTTATAGGAAATTTTTCAAAAATTTTCTATTTTTATAGGAAATTTTTCAAAAATTTCCTATTTTTATAGCAATTTTTCAAAAATTTCCTATTTTTATAGGAAATTTTTCAAAAATTTCCTATTTTTATAGGAAATTTTTCAAAAATTTCCTATTTTTATAGGAAATTTTTCAAAAATTTCCTATTTTTATAGGAAATTTTTCAAAAATTTCCTATTTTTATAGGAAATTTTTCAAAAATTTCCTATATTTTTATAGGAAAAACTTCCTATTTTTATAGGAAATTTTTCAAAAATTTCCTATTTTTATAGGAAATTTTTCAAAAATTTCCTATTTTTATAGGAAATTTTTCAAAAATTTCCTATTTGTATAGGAAATTTTTCAAAAATTTCTTATTTTTATAGGAAATTTTTCAAAAATTTCCTATTTTTATAGGAAATTTTTCAAAAATTTCCTCTTTTTATAGGAAATTTTTCAAAAATTTCCTATTTTTATAGGAAATTTTTCAAAAATTTCATATTTTTATAGGAAATTTTTCAAAAATTTCATATTTTTATAGGAAATTTTTCAAAAATTTCATATTTTTATAGGAAATTTTTCAAAAATTTCCTATTTTTATAGGAAATTTTTCAAAAATTTCCTATTTTTATAGGAAATTTTTCAAAAATTTCCTATTTTTATAGGAAATTTTTCAAAAATTTCCTATTTTTATAGGAAATTTTTCAAAAATTTCCTATTTTTATAGGAAATTTTTCAAAAATTTCCTATTTTTATAGGAAATTTTTCAAAAATTTCCTATTTTTATAGGAAATTTTTCAAAAATTTCCTATTTTTATAGGAAATTTTTCAAAAATTTCCTATTTTTATAGGAAATTTTTCAAAAATTTCCTATTTTTAAAGGAAATTTTTCAAAAATTTCCTATTTTTAAAGGAAATTTTTCAAAAATTTCCTATTTTTAAAGGAAATTTTTCAAAAATTTCCTATTTTTAAAGGAAATTTTTCAAAAATTTCCTATTTTTAAAGGAAATTTTTCAAAAATTTCCTATTTTTAAAGGAAATTTTTCAAAAATTTCCTATTTTTAAAGGAAATTTTTCAAAAATTTCCTATTTTTAAAAGAAATTTTTCAAAAATTTCCTATTTTTAAAGGAAATTTTTTGTTTTTGGTTAGCAAGAAAAGTCATTTTGGAGTTGTTTTTGTCGGCTTTGTTATGGGAATGATACATGGCCTTATTACCCGTATTTAACTTAGAACATCATGATTTGAAGTGCTTTTCATAACATTTTGCCTTTCTCATAACTCAATGCAATTTATTTGTTAACATCCAAGAACACAGTCATAATTTGTGTTGAAGCTTTTTTCCCTTGAACACTTTTAGCATTCGTAATTATGCGTAGGAACGCCCTCTGTCAGCGGGATTGTTGGTAATTTGATTTGTTTTTTTTTTTTTCTGACGAACACTTTTGGGAATGGCAAAATATTCCTGAAGAATCTTTAACATAAAGATCTTGTATGAGTAAGAACTGTTTTTAAAAAGCTCCTTTGCAAAAGCTTTGTTCATTTTAAGTTTTGATACATTGTATTTAGGGTTACTTAGGGCAAAAGATGTTAATTTGATTTAAATTCTAATTGAGTCACAACATTTTTATGGGAATTTCTGAGAGTAAAAGTAAAATTTGCTTTAAAATTTAAATGATATCCAAAAAAGCTTTAAAAAAATTTCATGATAAATTGTTTCGTAATAAATTCATTTACCAAAAATTGTATTAAGATTGCGTGAAATTCAAATTTCACTTAATTAAATTCAAACAACTAGAGCCAACAACCAACCAACAGTTTCAAACTAGCAGCAACAATTTGTTGTTAACTTTATTTGTTTGTTTTGCTGCTGCCTTAAAATGACCAACATCAAGGTGTAAACAAACAAATTTGTAACAATATAGCTTTTGCCACTCAAAAAAGATTTTGGTTTTGGGTTTCATTGAATGGACTCAACATGGGCTAGAATATGCCGCAATCATAGGGAATAAAGATAACAAGCAAATCAAATAAATTTTGCCACACACTCAGTCACTAGAGACTGCAGGGAGTCAAAAACTGTTCCAGATTAGATCAGTTCTATAGGAAACTTTATTAAAGACAGACTTTTCTATAGAAAAGTTGACCAAAGGAACACATTTCCATAAAATTTTACAAAAATTTCCTATTTTTATAGGAATTCTTTTAATTTCTTATTTTTATATCAAAAAATTCCTATTTTTATAGGAAATTTTTCAAAATTTTGATGGAAAATTATGGAAAATTTTTTAAAAATTTCCTGTTTTTATTGGAAATTTTTAAAAAATTTCTATTTTTATAGAAAAATTTTCAAAATTTTTTTTATAGGAAATTTTTCTAAAATTTCTTTTTTTTTAAGAAATTTTTTATAAATTTCTGATTTTTTAAATTTAAGAAATTTTTCATAAATTTCTCATTTTATAGGAAAAAATGTCCCACTTTTATATGAAATTTTTCAAAAATTTCCTATTTTTATAAAAAATTTTTCAAAAATTTCCTGTTTTTATAGAAAAATTTTTAAAAATGTCCAATTTTTATAAGAAATTTTTCAAAAATGTCCTATTTTTATAAGAAAATTTTCAAAAATTTCCTATTTTTATAGGAAGTTTTTCAAAAATTTTGATGGAAAATTTTTTAAAAATTTCCTATTTTTATAAGAATTTTTTCAAAAATTTCCTATTTTTTAGGAAATTTTTCAAAAATTTCTATTTTTATAGAAAAATTTTCAAAAATTTTTTTATAGGAAATTTTTCTAAAATTTCTTTTTTTAAAGAAATTTTTAAAAATTTTCTAATTTTAAAAATTTAAGAAATTTTTCATAAATTTCTCATTTTACGGAAAAAAACTTGCTATTTTTATAGGAAATTTTTCAAAAATTTCACATTTTTATAGGAAATTTTTCAAAAATTTCATATTTTTATAGGAAATTTTTCAAAAATTTCATATTTTTATAGGAAATTTTTCAAAAATTTCATATTTTTATAGGAATTTTTTCAAAAATTTCATATTTTTATAGGAAATTTTTTAAAAATTTCATATTTTTATAGAAAATTTTTCAAAATTTTTTTTATTTTTATAGGAAATTTTTAAAAAATTTCTTATTTTTAGCGGAAAATTTTCAAAAATTTCTTGAATGTTGTCCTATCCTCAACTTTTCTATAGAAATGTGTTCCTATCGTCAACTTTTCTATAGAAATGTCTTCCTATCGTCAACTTTTCTATAGAAATGTGTTCCTATCGTCAACTTTTCTATAGAAATGTCTTCCTATCGTCAACTTTTCTATAGAAATGTCTTCCTATCGTCAACTTTTCTATAGAAATGTCTTCCCATCGTCAACTTCTCTATAGAAATGTCTTCCTAGCGTCAACTTTTCTATAGAAATGTTGTCATATCGTCAACTTTTCTATAGAAATGTTGTCATATCGTCAACTTTTCTATAGAAATGTTGTCCTTTCGTCAACTTTTCTATAGAAATGTTGTCCTATCGTCAACTTTTCTATAGAAATGTCTTCCTGTCTTCAACTTTTCTATAGAAATGTTGTACTATCCTCAACTTTTCAATGGAATTGTCGTCATGTTTTCATCTCTTCTATCAAATTAATGTCCAATTGTCAACTTTTCTATAGATATGTTATCCTATCTTCAGCATTTCTATAGAAATGTGATCCTTTCGTCAACTTTTCTATAGAAATGTTGTCCTATCGTTAACTTTTCAATAAAAATGTTGTCCTATTGTCAACTTTTCTTTAGAAACGTTATCATATCGTCAACTTTTCTATTGAGATGTTGTCCCATCGTTAACTTTTCCATAGAAATGTTGTTCTATCGTCAACTTTTCTATAGAGATGTTGTCCTGTCGTCAACTTTTCTTTAGAAATGTTGTCCTATCGTCTAGTTCTCTATAGAAATATTGTCCTATGTCATATCGTCAACTTTTCTATAGAAATGTTGTCATATCGTCAACTTTTCTATAGAAATGTTGTCATATCGTCAACTTTTCTATAGAAATGTTGTCCTATCGTTAACTTTTCAATAAAAATGTTGTCCTATTGTCAACTTTTCTTTAGAAACGTTATCATATCGTCAACTTTTCTATTGAGATGTTGTCCCATCGTTAACTTTTCCATAGAAATGTTGTTCTATCGTCAACTTTTCTATAGAGATGTTGTCCTGTCGTCAACTTTTCTTTAGAAATGTTGTCCTATCGTCTAGTTCTCTATAGAAATATTGTCCTATGTCATATCGTCAACTTTTCTATAGAAATGTTGTCATATCGTCAACTTTTCTATAGAAATGTTGTCATATCGTCAACTTTTCTATAGAAATGTTGTCCTATCGTTAACTTTTCAATAAAAATGTTGTCCTATTGTCAACTTTTCTTTAGAAACGTTATCATATCGTCAACTTTTCTATTGAGATGTTGTCCCATCGTTAACTTTTCCATAGAAATGTTGTTCTATCGTCAACTTTTCTATAGAGATGTTGTCCTGTCGTCAACTTTTCTTTAGAAATGTTGTCCTATCGTCTAGTTCTCTATAGAAATATTGTCCTATGTCATATCGTCAACTTTTCTATAGAAATGTTGTCATATCGTCAACTTTTCTATAGAAATGTTGTCATATCGTCAACTTTTCTATAGAAATCTTGTCCTTTCGTCAACTTGTCTATAGAAATGTTGTCCTATCGTCAACTTTTCTATAGAAATGTTGTCCTATCGTCAATTTTTCTATAGAAATGTTGTCCTTTCGTCAACTTTTCAATAGAAATGTTGTCTTATTGTCAACTTTTTTATAGAAATGTTGTCCTATCGTCAACTTTTTTATAGAAATGTTGTCCTATTGTCAATTTTTCTATAGAAATGTTGGCCTATCTTTATAAATATTGCCCTATCATCAACTTTTCTTTAGAAGCTTTGACCTATCTTTAATTTTTCTATAAAAATATTGTCCTATCTTGAAGTTTTCTATAATTTTTCAAAAATTATTTGAGAACCTCTGTCTTTTTTTTTTCAAATAATTTAACTAACTCTTTTTAGTTGCAATCAAATATGTTGCTATTGTTTTTGTGTAGATATGTATGTACTTATATCGTATTTGCAATAAAAATAGAAATTAACTATGATTTTTATGTTTTCATGTCTGTGCATGTCTGTTCATGACAAGGTTTGCATAATTGCTTTTATTTCTTTTGTATCCACTATTTTCTTGTTATTATGCCCCTGGGCTTCATATATTGTTAAAGTACACTTTTTGTACCTTTGAAATGAAATAAAATGTTTATGACTAGTTCAAAGCTTTTATTCCCCTCGCCCTCTATCGTTTATAGATTTTATAGATTTTCCAGTGAAAACTAAATTTGTGAAAAATAAAATAAGAAAGACCAATTGTATAGAGTTTTTCCTCGAGAACAATTTTTTATTATCCCACAAAGAGTTTAGCAAAATTCTTTATGTTCGAAAAACTAAAACTATTCCGTGTTAATAGAGGGGGAGCGTTGTACTAGTTTCATATAAAATTTTTATGAATTTTTGATTAGATTTGTTGTTAGTTTCTAAACAACAATAAAAATCAATTGCTAATCTAGTTAAAAGTTATGAGGGCACTAAACCGAAGTGAAAACAGTTGACAGTAAAAGCTTTTAGGAAATGATATTGATCTAAGCTTAGCCTAGAGCAGAACTCAAAAGCTAACCATGAACTGAACTAGAACCAAACCCGGAGCTAAAATAGAATATATCTCAGATAAGCTCTTTACGAAAACCTTAGTTTTAAAGCTTTAAAAAAAAAGCTTCTTCCTAAAGCTCTATGAAAGACTTCTACTCAAAGCTCTATTAAAGCTTTCTACTCAAATCTCTATAAATGATTTATAATCAAAGCTTTTCACAAAACATACGATAAAAAAACTTTTAAGAGCTTTTGGGTATAGTTTTTTCAGCCAAAACTGTCCCTTCATTCCAGTTCCCACTTTATCTAACATTTTTTAACCCTTAACTTTTATGAGCTCTTGTTTTTTGCCCAATTTGCTGTGCATAAAACTTTAGCCATCAACACCAATTGTTAACCAAAACAAAAACTTGTTTAATTGAAACAAAAAAGAGCTTTTCCAATTCATTGGATTTTATTTAATTAAATAAACATAAATCTGCGATATCGTGCATATGCACGCAAATACACACTCAGCATAAACACACGCTTTCAGATATTAATGATTTTCCATACAAAAAAAAAGGTATTGAACTGAAATGAATTTTGAAAAATGCAAAATAAAATTTTATTGTTTCTGAAACTCACATTTTAAATTAAGGCAAAGATTAAAAGAGATTTTTGTCAGAGTAATTAAATTCAATAATAAAAAGGATTTTGTGGCAAATAAAAAAAGCTCATAATGATAAGGGTTTAACAAATAATAAATGAAGTCAAATGAAAAATCGTGTTAAAATGGAGCAAATGATAAAAAAAGTCAAATCAATTTTATTAAATTAGTTTAAAAAGTATAAAAAAAGCTTTTTTGAAAAAAGCTTTAAATTAAAGCTTTCCCAAAAGCTTTTAGTTAAAAATATATTCCTTAAAAATACATGTTAGAATGAAGCAAATGACAAAAAAACTTAAAGTCAATTCAATTTTATTCAATTATTTTTAAAAGATTAGAAAATACGTTTTTTGAAAAAAGCTTTTAACTAAAAACTTTCCTTTTAATACATACTCGCCAAAAAAAACGTGTTAGAATGAAGCAAATGATGAAAAAACTTACAAGTCAAATCAATTTAATTGAATTACTTAAAAAAGTTTAGAAAAAGCTTTTTTGAAAAAAACTTTTAATTAAAAGCTTTCACAAAAGCTTCCAGTTAAATATATATTCGTCAACAAAAATCGTGTTAAAATAAAGCAAATGATGGAAAAACCCTAAAGTCAAATCAATTTTATTGAATAAGTTTAAAAAGTTTCAAAAAGCTTTTTTGAAAAAAAGTTTTTAACTAATACGTAGATATAACAAAAGCATTCAATAACAAAGCGAATGATGAAAAATTTAATTGATTTACTTTAAATGTTAAAAAAAAGCTTTTTCTGAAAAAAGCTTTTTTAAGCTTTTAAATACATATTCGCCAAAAAACAAATGATGAAAAAACTTAAAGTCAAATCAATTTTATTGAATTACTTAAAAAAGTTTAGAAAAAGCTTTTTAGAAAAAAACTTAAAGTCAAATCATTTTAATTAAATTACTATAAAATGTTTAGAAAAAGCTTTTTGAAAAAAAAAGGTCTTTAAATAAAAAAAAACAAAATGTGAAGAAGGAGCAAATTATAAGAAAAACTTAAAGTCAAATCATTTTAATTAAATTACTTTAAAAAGTCCAGAAAAAGCTTTTTTTAAGCTTTTAACGAAAAACTTAAGAAAAGCGTCCAATAGAATACAAATTACTCAAAAAATAAAATTGAGCAAATTATGTAAAAAACTTAAACTAAAATCGATTTAATTGAATTACTTTAAAAAGTTAAAAAAAGCTTTTTTGAAAAAAAGACTTTTTTCGCTAAAAGCTTTTATTTTTTATTTATATTAAATATTCTTTATACATTATCAAGAAAGCTTAACAAAATTTATTTTTAAGCCCAAAAATTATTTTCGATAAAAGCTTTCCCTAAACTAAACTTTAAATCTTAAAAAGCTTTTAGATTAAATCTCATATTTAAGGCCTTTTCTAAAAAAATATTTTTAGATTTGAGGTAAAAGTTCATAAAATTATCATATATAGTACCAAAAATTTTTGTCAAAAAAGCTCTAATTGATTTATATCTCTAAAAAATTGCTTTATACCAGAAACTTTCCCAATTACCTTCAAATGTGCTATCACATATTTGCAAGAAAGCTTACACAATTATTTTATAGTTCAAGAATATTTTTTGCTGAAAGCTTTTAAAAATCTTTCCATTAATAAAGCTTTAAATCTTCAAAAGCTTTTACATAAAACCATATTTTAGGCCTTTTTCTATAAATATTTTGATATTTGAAGTCAAAGGCATACTATTATCATATTAAGTTCTCAAAGCTTTCTCAAAAAAAGCTCTGAATGATTCTTATCTCTAAAAAATTTGCTATATACCACGAACTTTTACAATTACCTACACTCAGGAAATTATTACAGTAACTGATTGTATGTTGTTTAGGAAATTTTCGGTTATGTTGTTTTCAAATGAATATTCATTTAAATTTATATGAAAATTGATTTTTAACATATTTATACATTTGTTTAAAAAACAACCTACAAAAAAATACTGAAAATCCGTAACATTTGAAAATATCAGTTGTTTAGTTTTTATAAATTTTTTCAATTATTGTATCAAATATAATTCGTATTTGTTTAATTATTGGTTTTCCTTAAGTATCTTAGGTTTGCTTACTGAAGAAACTTTTTATAATACTGGCCGCCTATCACGGGATATGGCCTAAGCAAACAACAAACTTTGTTTTGTCTGTTTGGTTTTTTGATCCTTAAAGGATATACCTTTTTATGGTTTCGTCCTTTATGTTACGTGAATTACAAAAACAAATGAAAATTGTCCGTTTTACGGAAATTTTACGTAGTTTTTTACCATTCAATTTTTTAAAAATAAATGAAAATTTCCGTTTTTTATACTAAAAATGTAGTTTAAATTTTTGTCAGTAATTTTTTTGAAAACAACTGAATATTCCGTTTTTAAAACTGAAAATGTAGTTTAAATATTTGTCAGTTAAATTTAAATGAAATATTTATTGAATTTGAATGAAAAATCAGTTGACCGGTTTTTAAATGAATATTCATTCATTTCAAATTACATTTTAAGTTAATTTTACTTACATAATATTCTGAGTGTACAAACTTGCTTTCAAATATTTTTGAGAAAACTTAAAAATGTATTCTTAAGATCAAGAAGCCTTTTCAACAAAAGCTCTACATAATCTAAGCTTTAAACCTTTAAAAGCTTTACATAAAACTTCATATTTAAGCCTATAATTTCTAAAAATATGTTTATATTTGTGGTAAAAGTTATGAAATAATCATATTAACTTCCCAAAGCTTTCCCAAAAAAAAGCTCTGAATGATTCCTATCTCTAAAAAATTGCTATATATTAGAAGCTTTTCCAATTTCCTACCAATGTGCTTTTAAATATTATCAAGAAAGCTTAAAAATTCATTTTAAAGCTCAAGAAGCATTTTCGAAAAAAGCTTTCTCTAAACTAAGCTTTAGACCTTAAAAAGCTTATGCACAAAACACTATATTTAAGCCCATTATATACAAATATTTTAATATTTGACATAAAAGTTTATAAAATTATCATATTAAGTTAACAAAGAAGATTTTTCATTAAAAGCTTTCAAAAAGCTCTTTGTAAACTAAAAGCTTTTACATAAAACACCATATTTAAGCCCTTAAGATAAAAATACTTGGATATTTGAGGTAAAAGGTCATCAAATTATCATATAAAGTTCCCAAAGCTTTCTTAAAAATAGCTCTGAACGACTTCTATCTCAGAAAATTTATCACTTACCTACAAATGTGCTTTCAAATATTATCCAGAAAGCTTAAAAGTTTTATTTGAAGCTAAGAAGCTTTCTTGATAAAAGCTTTTAAAATGCTTTCCATAAATAAAGCTTTAAGTCTTAAAAAGCTTTTACATTAACTACTCTTTTCAAGATCATTTAATAAAAATATTTAGATATTTAAGCCAAGTAAAAGCTCTAAAGATTATTTTACTAAGCTCCCTAAGTTTTCTCAAAAAAAGCTTTTAATGATTCCTTACTCAAAGAATTTACTATATACCAGAAATTTTTTCACTTACCTTTTGTTGTTTGCTCTTTCTCTTCTCCAACTTTCGGCTCATCTACCGCCTCCTCCAGACTGCTTAGCTCCTGCTCCTCTTTAAGCTCCTTAAGCGGTGCCTTATCAATGGAACTTTGCACCGAATCAGCCGATGAAGAACTTAAGACATTACGTACTTCCAAAGACTCTTCCGTTTTTGGCAAAACCGTTTGCAAGTTTATAGTCTCCAATAGATCACCCGAAGAAGTCTGAGCCAACAAAGGCATTATAGAGGGATGAGAAGGTTGTTTCTCCAAGGAAGGTAAGCTCTCGCTGGCCAAGGTAATAATGGGAGGAGATAAGGGAGTTGAGGGTATCGAGGGTGAAGTATCAACCTTTTTCTTTAGATCTAAAGAAGGTAAGACCAGATGATGTTCTACTCCCACTATAATACGTTCCATAGGTTTGGGTATCTCATTTACCGGAGTTGTGGCTTTAGGAGTTTCAACTTTTTCAGAATTTATAAGCAGCTTTTCGGAGTTATGAGAAGTTTCCAAAGAACCTCTTCTCTTGGGTATTGGTTTAACTGCAACCTCACTTCTTTTTTGTGGCACTGGAGGCTTGGGTTTGGGTGTTGGCCTGGGTTTCATTTTGGGTGAAGAAGGTTCTTCCTTAAGTCTTGAAGTTTCAGTTTTCTTAGAGCTTTTCTTGAGCTTGGGAGAAAGTTTAACGGATTTTATTTTGTTGGAAACTTCCTCAATTTTGGGGGAGTCAGGTTCTTTTGTAGATACCTTAATCTCCTTCACCAGGGGTTCCTTATCTAACTTCATTGAGGATTCCTTAACTTCTTTTGTCAGAGTTTCCTTTACTTCTTTAGCTGGAGCTTTTTTAACTTCAGTTTTTATGGTTTTCTTAATTTCCGTTACCGGTTCTTTCTTGGAGCTTAATTCCTTTTCCTTGGTAATGAATTCTGTTATGACTTCGCTTTTAAGCTTGGGCTTTTCCTTAGCTTCTATGATATTTTTGTGCAAAACATATAAGGGCTCTGAGTCATTGAACTCCTCCGAGGAACTGGGTGTTATAATCAAGGGTTGTTCAGATAATTCGGAGTCTTTTGGAATTTCGGTAACCGGCTGCTTAATTTCAACTTTTGGAACCTCTGAAATTATTTCCTTAATTTCGACTGTCGTCTCCTCGGTTTTGTTAAGTTGTTTGGGGTCTGTTGTAGTTTCCTGTCTTTCCTCTTTCACCTCATCAGTTACTATTACATTTCCAGCTTCTTTCTTCTTTTCCAATTCCTTCTTCTTTTCAACATCCGGCTTCTTTTCAACGTCCTTCTCCTTTTCAGCCTCCTTCTGTTCCTTCACTTCCTTCTTCTCTTCAGCTTCCTTCTCTTTTTCAGCCTCCTTCTGTTCCTTCTTCTTTTCAGCTTCCTTCTTCTTTTCAGCTTCCTTCTCTTTTTCATCATCCTTCTTTATTTCAGCTTCCTTCTCCTTATCAACTTCTTTCTCAACTTCAACTAACTTCTTAGTGTCTTCCTTAATCTCTTCCTGTTTTCTGCTATTTCCCTTTTCTTCCAGCTCTTCTTTTACCTCCAAATCGCTCAAATCAAAACCGCTTTCGTCCACAGCCTCATAATGGAATAACTTTTCCGCTTCCTTTTTAACCTTCTGATAGCTCTCAATCAGCTTTTGAGCCTCCATTTCCAGTTTCTTCTCTTCCTCGGTTTTCTTCACCAATTTGGGACCCTTTTTAGCCTGAGATTCCTTGGTGAAATCCAAACGTTTGTTAGCCTGTTTCTCGGCATCCTTCAAAACCGAATCAATAAGCTTTTGAGTTTCATCACTGATAAGCTTTTGTGCTTCCATTTCCAGAATACTTTGCATTACCTCATCTTTATCAGATTTATTTTCGGTAGCCAATTCCTCGGTGGTTAATTCCGAACGTTTAGTTAACTGTTTTTCACCATTCCAGGAAATCATTAGGGTTTCACTAATTTCTCTGGTAAGAGAAGGTTTTTCTGAGTTTTCCAATAGTTGTTTACCTTTAGAAGGATCTAGAATTTCCTCACTGTCCTCAAAGGTTTCCAAAATCTGATGTTCACACTCCATGACATCTAGGCCTCCCTGATCGTTGGCCTGCAATTGTTTACCACACTCCGATAAATTCAAAATACCTCTAACAATACTTTGCTTATCTTGTGGATTCAAAGCCTCTTCCGATAATCTTGTTTCCGCTTGAGCGGTAACAGTTATCGGCTGTTGCTTAAGGCTTTCCTTGTTCTTGTTGTCTTCCAAACTATCTTCGCTGTGCATTTTCTTGAGCTTGGCTTTTTCCTTGTGCGTTTCACTGCATTTTTGTATCTTCTCCTCACCAGTTTCCGGATCACGTATACGTATTTCAGCATAGGCCTTTTGGTCCGACTCAAATTTTCGTTCCTCGAGCACTGTGATCTTGGTATTGCCCACCCTTTCGGTATAGGGCTGCAGTGAGAAGGCGATTGGTTTGGGTGAATCGGGTGTTTTAGTTTCGTTCAAGACCTTTTTGAATTCTTCGGGTAAATCATCCAGGGAGTCTAGCAGATTTTCACAAGTTTTAGACTCTACAACCGTGGAGGAGGTGGTCGAAGATTTGATGATCTTTTTAGTGGTGGTAGTGGTGGAGGTTTTGGATTTTGTTGTGGTTTGCTTTGTCTCGGTCTTGACCTCCTTTACGGTTTCGGATAAGGCGGTTTTGTTGTCACTTACCTCCGAAGAAGCGGTTTTATGAGACTCGGAGGCTGTTTGCTCCTCACTATGGGTGGCTTCCTCTTCTGTTAGATCAGTTTCTAGATTCTTCTTGTTAGTCTGTAAAGATTTGACTTCTTTAACCTCCTTTTTCACTTCTTCCTTCTTCTTTTCTTCATCTTCTTTCTTTTCTTGCTTCCTTTCTTCGCACTTTTCTTTTTCTTCTTTTCTATTCTCTCCTTTATTGGTTTCATCTAAGACCTTTGAGGTCATTTTGAATTCACTTTCCTCTTTCATTTCACTCATTTTGGGTTTCGTTTCCTTCTTTTTTAAACTTTGTAACTCCGTTAAGGGAACAGTGGGTGGCAAGACGGGCACTCCTATCGGCTTTCTAGGTTTTATATTGTTTACACTGTGCTCCTCTTTTTTCACTAATTTCACTTCTTCTTTCTTCGCGTCTTGGTTTTCGAGTTTATGCGCCGGTTTCTGCTGTTGACTCAAGTCATCGACTATGACAATGGGTCTGAAATCAAGAAAAATTGAACAATTTTAGATAAAATTTCTTTGCAATTTGGATATTTCTAACCGTCACGGAAATTGCTTATGTATTTCCAAAAATATATTTTTAACATTCGTAAAATTAACCCTAACCTTGCGAAATTGAACTGTATACTAAAGAATTTGTGTTAGTACGCGCTCTTGGAAGTTGTTGGGTCTCTGAGTTGTATTGCACCTGTCTTCACTATCAGTCAAAAGTTTTTTTTTTGCTTTGCCTTTTTTAACTGTTTCGCATTTTTAATTTAGTTTATTTATTTTTGGTATTAAAGTGTTAGTAACTGATAAAAATTCAATACCCTGCAATCGGTACGAGACATTGAAGTCGTGGTATGAAACATTGAAGTCTCAAATAGTCTTAAATAGAACTGTACCAGAGTAAGGAACTGAACCTAGAACTGAACGTAGAACTGAGCCTAGAACTGAACCTAAAACAGAATCTAGAACTGAACCTATAACTGAACCTAGAACTGAACCTAGAACTGAACCTAGAACTGAACCTAGAACTGAACTAGAACTAAACTAGAACTGAACTAGAACTGAACTAGAACTGAACTAGAACTGAACTAGAACTGAACTAGAACTGAACTAGAACTGAACTAGAACTGAACTAGAACTGAACTAGAACTGAACTAGAACTGAACTAGAACTGAACTAGAACTGAACTAGAACTGAACTAGAACTGAACTAGAACTGAACTAGAACTGAACTAGAACTGAACTAGAACTGAACTAGAACTGAACTAGAACTGAACTAGAACTGAACTAGAACTGAACTAGAACTGAACTAGAACTGAACTAGAACTGAACTAGAACTGAACTAGAACTGAACTAGAACTGAACTAGAACTGAACTAGAACTGAACTAGAACTGAACTAGAACTGAACTAGAACTGAACTAGAACTGAACTAGAACTGAACTAGAACTGAACTAGAACTGAACTAGAACTGAACTAGAACTGAACTAGAACTGAACTAGAACTGAACTAGAACTGAACTAGAACTGAACTAGAACTGAACTAGAACTGAACTAGAACTGAACTAGAACTGAACTAGAACTGAACTAGAACTGAACTAGAACTGAACTAGAACTGAACTAGAACTGAACTAGAACTGAACTAGAACTGAACTAGAACTGAACTAGAACTGAACTAGAACTGAACTAGAACTGAACTAGAACTGAACTAGAACTGAACTAGAACTGAACTAGAACTGAACTAGAACTGAACTAGAACTGAACTAGAACTGAACTAGAACTGAACTAGAACTGAACTAGAACTGAACTAGAACTGAACTAGAACTGAACTAGAACTGAACTAGAACTGAACTAGAACTGAACTAGAACTGAACTAGAACTGAACTAGAACTGAACTAGAACTGAACTAGAACTGAACTAGAACTGAACTAGAACTGAACTAGAACTGAACTAGAACTGAACTAGAACTGAACTAGAACTGAACTAGAACTGAACTAGAACTGAACTAGAACTGAACTAGAACTGAACTAGAACTGAACTAGAACTGAACTAGAACTGAACTAGAACTGAACTAGAACTGAACTAGAACTGAACTAGAACTGAACTAGAACTGAACTAGAACTGAACTAGAACTGAACTAGAACTGAACTAGAACTGAACTAGAACTGAACTAGAACTGAACTAGAACTGAACTAGAACTGAACTAGAACTGAACTAGAACTGAACTAGAACTGAACTAGAACTGAACTAGAACTGAACTAGAACTGAACTAGAACTGAACTAGAACTGAACTAGAACTGAACTAGAACTGAACTAGAACTGAACTAGAACTGAACTAGAACTGAACTAGAACTGAACTAGAACTGAACTAGAACTGAACTAGAACTGAACTAGAACTGAACTAGAACTGAACTAGAACTGAACTAGAACTGAACTAGAACTGAACTAGAACTGAACTAGAACTGAACTAGAACTGAACTAGAACTGAACTAGAACTGAACTAGAACTGAACTAGAACTGAACTAGAACTGAACTAGAACTGAACTAGAACTGAACTAGAACTAAAGTAGAACTGAACTAGAACTGAACCAGATCTGAACTAGAACTGAACTAGAACTGAACTAGAAGTGAACTAGAACTGAACTAGAACTGAACTAGAACTGAACTAGAACTGAACTAGAACTGAACTAGAACTGAACTAGAACTGAACTAGAACTGAACTAGAACTGAACTAGAACTGAACTAGAACTGAACTAGAACTGAACTAGAACTGAACTAGAACTGAACTAGAACTGAACTAGAACTGAACTAGAACTGAACTAGAACTGAACTAGAACTGAACTAGAACTGAACTAGAACTGAACTAGAACTGAACTAGAACTGAACTAGAACTGAACTAGAACTGAACTAGAACTGAACTAGAACTGAACTAGAACTGAACTAGAACTGAACTAGAACTGAACTAGAACTGAACTAGAACTGAACTAGAACTGAACTAGAACTGAACTAGAACTGAACTAGAACTGAACTAGAACTGAACTAGAACTGAACTAGAACTGAACTAGAACTGAACTAGAACTAACTAGAACTGAACTAGAACTGAACTAGAACTGAACTAGAACTGAACTAGAACTGAACTAGAACTGAACTAGAACTGAACTAGAACTGAACTAGAACTGAACTAGAACTGAACTAGAACTGAACTAGAACTGAACTAGAATTGAACTAGAACTGAACTAGAACTGAACTAGAACTGAACTAGAACTGAACTAGAACTGAACTAGAACTGAACTAGAACTGAACTAGAACTGAACTAGAACTGAACTAGAACTGAACTAGAACTGAACTAGAACTGAACTAGAACTGAACTAGAACTGAACTAGAACTGAACTAGAACTGAACTAGAACTGAACTAGAACTGAACTAGAACTGAACTAGAACTGAACTAGAACTGAACTAGAACTGAACTAGAACTGAACTAGAACTGAACTAGAACTGAACTAGAACTGAACTAGAACTGAACTAGAACTGAACTAGAACTGAACTAGAACTGAACTAGAACTGAACTAGAACTGAACTAGAACTGAACTAGAACTGAACTAGAACTGAACTAGAACTGAACTAGAACTGAACTAGAACTGAACTAGAACTGAACTAGAACTGAACTAGAACTGAACTAGAACTGAACTAGAACTGAACTAGAACTGAACTAGAACTGAACTAGAACTGAACTAGAACTGAACTAGAACTGAACTAGAACTGAACTAGAACTGAACTAGAACTGAACTAGAACTGAACTAGAACTGAACTAGAACTGAACTAGAACTGAACTAGAACTGAACTAGAACTGAACTAGAACTGAACTAGAACTGAACTAGAACTGAACTAGAACTGAACTAGAACTGAACTAGAACTGAACTAGAACTGAACTAGAACTGAACTAGAACTGAACTAGAACTGAACTAGAACTGAACTAGAACTGAACTAGAACTGAACTAGAACTGAACTAGAACTGAACTAGAACTGAACTAGAACTGAACTAGAACTGAACTAGAACTGAACTAGAACTGAACTAGAACTGAACTAGAACTGAACTAGAACTGAACTAGAACTGAACTAGAACTGAACTAGAACTGAACTAGAACTGAACTAGAACTGAACTAGAACTGAACTAGAACTGAACTAGAACTGAACTAGAACTGAACTAGAACTGAACTAGAACTGAACTAGAACTGAACTAGAACTGAACTAGAACTGAACTAGAACTGAACTAGAACTGAACTAGAACTGAACTAGAACTGAACTAGAACTGAAGTAGAACTGAACAAGAACTGAACCAGATCTGACCTAGAACTGAACTAGAACTGAACTAGAAGTGAACTAGAACTGAACTAGAACTGAACTAGAACTGAACTAGAACTGAACTAGAACTGAACTAGAACTAGAACTAGAACTAGAACTAGAACTGAACTGAACTGAACTGAACTAGAACTGAACTAGAACTGAACTAGAACTGAACTAGAACTGAACTAGAACTGAACTAGAACTGAACTAAAACTGAACTAAAACTGAACTAGAACTGAACTAGAACTGAACTAGAACCGAACTAGAACTGAACTAGAACTGAACTAGCACTGAACAGTTCTAGGTTCCTTAAACTGAACCTAGAACTCAAGCTAAAACTGAATCTAGAACTGAAATATAAGTCTACAATTTTTCTGTCTAAAGCTTTAGGGCTCTTCGTAGCCTCCTACTACCCTCAATTTCTATTATTTTACTCAAAAATTCTCTAACAATCCAAAACAATTGTTATTTTCTCATTTGTTTTAGATTTTTTTCTCATACTCTGCCATTTCCACTGTCTTCTACTTCATTATTTTCTTTAGCCATTCAGTCATATGTTCTGGATCTAACTTCCCCACATCACCCTCCCTGTTATCTTTGGCCCCTTACTTTAACTATTTGTTATCTTTCCGAATGAAAAAAGAATTTTATTGTTATTTGTTGTTGCTCTGAAAATATATTAACACTTTAATTATTTAACTCTATTTCACCTGTTGGTTTTTGTTTTGAAACTAAATTGTTTTCCTTCATTCCCTGAATAGGTTGGCCCTTTTGTTGGAGTGGGTGTGCGAGGGGTCTCTGTGTTACGGTTAATTTGGGTTATCAGTCAGTTAATGTGGGAATCATCGCTCGCAAAGAGTAATAAATTTTTGCAAAAGTTTTTTTTTCGTTGTAATTTTATGAATCGGAAATATTAGAGCAAATAAATATTATTTATGAAGTTTTAGGGGGAGATAAGAAAAGTGATAGTTTACATATGGATCGTAATATTATATAATAAATTTGGAAAGGGCTCTTATCTTATACGAGTATGAAATTGGTACGACCTTCACAAGTCTTAGTATAAGACTTTAAAGTCTTAGTATAAGATTTAAAGTCTTAGTATAACCTTTAAAGTCTTAGTATAAGACTTTAAAGTCTTAGTATAAGACTTTAAAGTCTTAGTATAAGACTTTAAAGTCTGAGTATAAGACTTTAAAGTCTTAGTATAAGACTTTAAAGTCTTAGTATAAGACTTTAAAGTCTTAGTATAAAATTTTGAAGTTGAAGTATAAGACTTTTAAGTCTTAGTATAAGATCTGTAAGACGAAGTATAAGACTTTGAAGTCTTAGTATAAGACTTTGAAGTCTTAGTATAAGACTTTTAAGTCCTACTATAAGACTTTAAAGGCTTTTAAATCTTAGTATAAGATTTTAAAATCTTAGTACAAGAATTTTAAGTCGAAGTATAAGATTTTAAGTCTTAGTATAAGACTTTAAAGTCTTTGTATAAGACTTTAAAGTCTTAGTATAAGACTTTAAAGTCTTAGTATAAGACTTTGAAGTTGAAGTATAAGATTTTTAGCTCCTAGTGTAAGACTTCAAACTCTTAGTATAAAACTTTGAAGTTGAAGTATAAGGCTTTGAAGTCTTAGTATAAGACTTTGAAGTCGTAGTATAGTACTTTTAAGTCTTGGTATACAACTTTTAAGTCCTTGTATAAGACCTTTAAGTCTTAGTATAAGACTTTCAAGTCTTAGTATAAGACTTTCAAGTCTTAGTATAAGACATTAGTATAAGACCTTGAAGTCTTAGTATAAGGCTTTTAAGTCTTAATATAAGACTTTTAAGTCTTAATATAAGACTTTTAAGTCTTAATATAAGACTTTCAAGTCATAGTATAAGACTTTTAAGTCTTAGTATAAGACTTTTAAGTCTTGGTATAAGACTTTAAGTCTTGGTATAAGGCTTTGAAATCTAAGTATAAGACTTTAAGTCTTATACTTAGATTTTTAAATCCTAGTATAAGACTTCCAGTTCTTAGTATAATACTTTTAAGTCTTAGTATAAGACTTTTAAGTCTTAGTATAAGATTTTTAAGTCTTAGTATAAGACTTTTAAGTCTTAGTATAAAACTTTTAAGTCTTAGTATAAGACTTTTAAGTCTTAGTATAAGACTTCTAAGTCTTAGTATAAGACTTTTAAGTCTTAGTATAAGACTTTTAAGTCTTAGTATAAGACTTTTCAATCTTAGTATAAGAGTTATAAGTTTTAGTACAAGACTTTGAAGTCTTGGTAAAAGACTTTGAACTCTTATTATAAGACTTTTAAGTCTTAGTATAAGACTTTTATGTCTTATTATAAGACTTTAAAATCTTTGTATAAGACTTTTAAATGTTAGTATAAGGCTTTGAAATCTTAGTACAAGACTTTGAGGTCTTTGTGCAAGACTTTGAAGTCTTAGTATAAGGCTTTGATGTCTTAGTATAAGACTATGAGGTCTCAGTATAAGACTGAGAATCTAATTACAAGACTTTGAGGTCTTAATATAGTCTTTGTATAGGACTTTGAGACTTTAATATAAGACTTTGAGGTTTATACCTATAAGACTTTAAAAATCGAGAAAAAGACTCTGTATAAGTTAATTTTCAACTTACCCATTTGTCAACGATTGCGGCTCCAGCGAAGAACACTCCTCCTCCACCTCTCCAATTGTTGGCAGCATATTTGAATGCCAGTACAAATTGAAATAGGCCTCCGATGGCCCCGGGCCATTTATCAGCTCCGGTGGTCCCAATTTCTCACCATCTTCACAGATATATTCCTTTTCCTCTTCACCACTATAACCATTCATGCCATCCTCATCATCACTGCTCGAACTGGAGTAGTACAAGGGCGTAGAAGAGTCATCCACCTTCATACATTTACCCACAACCATGGGCGGAGGGGTGGTGCAATCCAAATCATCTTCTTCAAGTTCACCATCTGCCGATGACTCTTTTAGCATTTTAATTATATTAGAAGAAGGAGAAGATTCCTTGGGAACTTCCTCCATTTTTCGCTCACTGGGAGGACTATTGCGTCTTTGTTGCTCAAAGAGACTGGGTAGCTGTTCCTCTTTATCCTGGAAAATAGGTCCTATTATATCTTTGTTGGTCTGCGATTTACTCTCATAAGTTTGTATCTTAAATAGTATCTCCCTTTGGGGTGATGTAGGAGTTGTAGGTTTATCTTGAGGCTTGGGTGAGCTTTGCTTAAAGGTCTGCATACTAGGCATAGTTGCCGTAGGCGGACTTGGAGGCGTGTTTGATGTCTTATCGATAACTGTCACTGTGGTAACATTGTTTAAGGAAAGTTTGGGTATATTGGTCTTGTTTAAAGACTGCACTCTTTCTGGTGGCTTGGGCTTAGGACCTCGATTCTTGGAACCCGAATTAGAGCTAGACAAACTTTCCGTTGAAGAAGTCAAAGTCGAGGAAGTACTCTGCTGTAACACTGGTATTAGAGTTCTATCGGGACTCTTGAATTTAGCCTCGGCAGATATAGTGCGCTGTAGGGGTATTTTTGATAAGGGCATTGGACTAGATTCCTTGGACCTCGTGTTAATAAGATAATTTAAATTCAAATCTGTTTCGGATTTCTGTTTGGTCAAGCGCCTGGGTATATTAGTGGGCGATTTGATGCCACTCATTTTATTGGGATAGGTCTCCAGTTCCAAAGATCTTTTAGCTGTCAGATGTATGGGTATACGGGATTTAATATTAGGTGAAGGAGTTTTGTTGGCTTTGGTACCACTTAGTTCCTTTTCTATGAATTCTGAAGTTTGTATCTTGAGTTTCTCCAGTTTACTAGGGGTCTTGAGTTTTATTTCACTTTCGGTTTTGGCCCTTTCTAGGAATTTCTGTTGACTTTGAGGCGATAAAATGGCTTTTGGTATCTTGGTGGCAAATTCTTTTGTATTTGTGTTATTATTCGAAGGAGTAGAGCTTTTAGATTTGCCCGCATTGAACTCTTTGGATTCGAGAGGAGTATTTGTAGGCGTGCTGGGTGTTGTGGGCGTAGAGGCTTTAGTTTTATTTAAGAACTCTTTGGATTCAGTGGGTGTATTTGTGGGAGTGCTAGGGTTTTTATATATGCCATTAAACTCTTTGAGTTCTGTTGGAGTATTTAAGGGCGTGGTAGGGTTTTTCGATTTGCCATTGAACTCTTTAGGTTCAAAGGGAGTATTTGTGGGCGTTGTAGGAGTTGTGGGTGTAGTCATGACAGTATCAGGCACCTTTGGTGGTGCCACTTCTATGGCTTGTTTGCCATTTATACCCAATTTTCTGGGCATGGGTATTATAGAACGTTTCTTGGGCTCTATATGGGCTGTTACTTGCCGAGGTTTAGGTGTGGGCGTGGTTGCCTTTATTATTTCAACTTTTTCTTCTTCATTTTGCTCTTGAGGCCTAGAGACTTCTTCTTTTGTTTGTTCCTTGGGCCTTAATTCCATATTTTCATAGACATTTATCTTTTGGGTCTTAAATTCAATATTTTCATAATTGTTTCCCGGTATTAGGGAGATATTATTCAAATCTAATGAAGAGTCTAAGACATGCTCTAAAACCTCCTCCTGCTCCTCGCTGCTGCCATTCAAATTGAATTCCTGCTCGAGCAGGGTAAAAGGTTTTAAGACCTTAGCCAATTCTGGCTTATTAACTGATTGCCCCTGGCCATTGGACAGGGAATTGAAACCAGATAAATCCGATTCTGAGGAATAGGTGGATGTTATGGAATAACGGTCAATTACAGTGGAAATTGTGCTGGCGGTATCATCTGACTCAGAGCCAGCATTATGTTGTCTCAAAATTGAGGGACTATTATGATTATGGCCCTGATTATCGGCAAAGAGATTGATATAGAACTCGGCATCTGGGGGAGGAGTAAAGGATTTATCCTGGGAGCAACCATCCACTTCTGTGGCTTCCGAGCTTTGTAAAACTTTGTCATCTAATTCCTTGGCCGGTGTTGTCTGTCTTTTGACCAATTTCCTGGGCGGCACAGGAGGTGGTGGTGGAGGCGCCCCCTTCATTTTTCCCTGACCACCCGGATGATCATAGTCCTCCTCAATATCCAGAGGCTTCTGACCCCTACCATTCCGCACCTCCAATTTAATGGCCACATTATCCTTTAAACCCTTAACACACTCTATTCTAGTCATATCCTTAACATACTGCTCATCGATCTTGACAATTTCATCTCCCTCTCTTAGTTGACCCCAGGATGTAACCACCTTCGAGGCCGGACTATCCTTGGCACATGACTGTATATATAATTTCTGAACTTTTTCGGTGCTTCTAGTACCTCCCTGGAATTTAAGACCAAAACCTAAACGTTCGCCCGGCAAACGATAAACCACCACAGACTCTATTTCCGCTGGGTGAGAGTCCACACTAGCGATGTGTTGATCTTTAGAGGCAGGTGGTGTGTTATTATTGTTATTTATCGATAGCACTGTTATAAAAGAGGGATCATCGTCACTGGGTGTCTGTGGTGGTGATTTGCGTAGCAAAAGGTTTGGATCTTGAGATGTGGGATCATCGACTTCCACAACTGTTATATAGTCAGCCATCTTGGTGTGGTGACTTTCTGGTTCTGGTCTTAGCTAATGATTGCTTGGTATTTTGACCATTAATGGTGAGTTTGATACATATGGTTTGTAGCTTGGCTGAACAGTTTCTTGTCAATTGGTGAAGTTCTTAGTTTAGCTATTCAACGTTTGAGGGCAGCTGGAAATAAAGAAAAGTAAGTAAATAAGTTAGAAAATTTGAAAAAAAAAAAAATAGTTAGAATTATTAAAAAAAATTTAATTTATGAAAAAATTCTTTAGAAACAAATTTTCGTATAGCGAAATTCTTCACTTGACAAAATTTTTTTTATAGAAAAATATTTCTTTAGACTAAATTTTTTGTCTGATGCCGGGAAATAGTTATAAAAATATATAATTTGACTGTAAAAGGAATTCTTCTTGTGTTATCCTTGACTCCCAATGGAGCATAGGGCCTCAAAAGAATAATGTCTATGAAAATTTGGAATTGAAGGCTAAAGATGAGGTTTTGATTGCGAAAGGAAAACGAACGACCATGTAACAGCCCATGTAGATTCAAAGAATCGTTCTATAATACCCATGCTCTAAAAAATTGTTTCAAAATGACAGACAAGCCATAGAATTGTTGCCTCCAAGGTTGCCTGATACCGCTATAGCAACACAGAACAACACCTAAAACACCAACAAATACTCCCACTGAACCAAAAGACTTTAATGGCAAATCTAAAACCCTACCACGCCTCCAAATACTCCCAACGAACCTTAAGACTTCAATGGCCTAAGACCTCAAGGTATTAGACCTCAAGGTCTCAACAAGACCTCAACATCTTATACTAAGACCTTAACGTCTTATACTAAGACCTCAATGTCTTATACTTAGCATTCAAAGTCTTATGCTAAGACCTCAATGTCTTATACTAAGACCTCGAGTTTTTATACTAAGGCCTTATACTACCACGCCTCCAAATACTCCCAACGAACCTTAAGACTTCAATGGCCTAAGACCTCAAGGTCTTATACTAAGACCTCAACATCTAATACTAAGACCTTAACGTCTTATACTAAGACCTCAATGTCTTATACTTAGCATTCAAAGTCTTATACTAAGACCTCAATGTCTTATACTAAGACCTCGAGTTTTTATACTAAGGCCTCAAGGTCTAATACTAAGACCTCAAGGTCTTATACTAAGACCTCAAGGTCTAATACTTAGACCTCAAGGTGTTATACTAAGATATCAAAATCTTATACTAAGACCTCAAGATCTTATACTAAGACCTCAATGTCTTATACTTAGACTTTAACGTCTTACACTAAGACCTCAATGTATTATACTAAGACCTCAGTGTCTTATACTTAGACTTTAACGTCTTATACTTAGACTTTAAAGTCTTATACTAAGAATCTTAAGTCTTATACTAAGGCTTTAAAGTCTTATACTAGACCTCAAAGTCTTATACTAAGACCTCAACGTAGTATAAGACTTTAAAGTCTTATACTAAGACCTCAATATCTTGTACTAAGACATCAAGGTCATATACTTAGACATCAACGTTTTATACTAAGACCTCAACTTCTTATACTAATAACCCAAGGTCTTATAATTAGACCTCAATGTATTATACTAACACATAACAATGTTATACCTAGATCTTAAAGTATTATACAAAGACCTCAATATCTTATATTAAGACCTGAAAATCTAATAATAAGATCTCAAAGTCTAATAAATAGACCTCAAATTCTTATACAAAGACCTCAACGTCTTATACTAAGGCTTCGTGTTATTATTCTCAAAGTCCTCAAAGTCGTATACTAAGACCTCAAGGTCTTATACTATTCAGCTTCTTTTACTAAGACCTCAAGGTCTTATACTAAGACCTCAACTTCTGAAAATAAGACTTCAAGGTCTTATACTAAGACCTCATCGTCTTATACTAAGGACTCAAAGTCTAATACTTAGACCTCAACGTTTTATACTAAGACCTCATAGTCTTATAGTTAGACCTCAAAGTCTTATACTAAGACCTCAAAGTGTTATACTAAGATCTCAAGATCTTATACTAAGAAATCAATGTCTTATACTAAGACCTCAATGTCTTATACTAAGACCTCAATGTCTTATACTAAGGCATTAATGTCTTATACTGAGACTTAAACGTCTTATACTAAGACTTTAAGGTCTTATACTAAGACTTTTAAGTCTTATACTAAGACTTTTAAGTCTAATACTAAGACTTTTAAGTCTAATACTAAGACTTTTAAGTCTTATACTAAGACTTTTAAGTCTTATACTAAGACTTTTAAGCCTTATACTAAGACTTTAAAGTCTTATACTAAGACTTTTAAGTCTTATACTAAGACTTTTAAGTCTTATACTAAGTCTTTTAAGTCTTAAACTAAGACCTCAATGTCTTATACCAAGACCTCAAGGTCTTATACCAAGACTAAAACGTCTTATACTTAAACTAAAACGTCTTGTATTAAGAACTCAAATTCCTCTACTTAAACCTTGTTACAAGTTAATGTTAATTAATTTAAAGCTCTAACACGATTTCCATATGAAAATTTTCCAAATTTTCCCTTGATTTCTCTTTTTGCTTGAATATTAGAAAAAATAAAAAAATAAAATACGTTAAATTTCCCTCTTATTAAGCCGTAACTGCTGATTATCTTGTTATTTTTGCTGTGAAAATTTGCTAATAAATTTAAATTAACTAAAACAACGGCAGCAGCAAAATTTTAAGCGGCAACAATTAGAGACTTGGAGGTTTTTTTTCAGTTAACAACCAAAAAAAAAAAACACCTACATTTTTCATTAATTCAAAAAAAACGAAGAAAAAAACAAAAGACTTAAGAGAGCTACTCGAAATCTGCATGTAAAAGTTAAAAGACGACTGAAAGGCAGCCAAAGCCAAACATTCACACAAAATTTTATAGAAAAAAAAACCGGTAAGAAAATATTTGTGGTAACAAGATTTAACAGTTTTTTTTCTTAAGGAATTTTTGTTTTTGGTGGAATTTTTTTTTCAGTTTTACTTGATTTTTTTTTTTAAACAAGTGAAGTTGGCAAATATTGAACAGGTAGTAGCCTTCATGATCGTGCAAGAAAGACCCCAAAAATTACAAATAAACAACTATCAACAACTTGTTGCAAGAAAGTTAACAATTTAATGCAAGAAATCACAAGCTAATAATGAGGTTTTTTCTTCTGCCAACAAAATATTTTCAGGTTTTGTGAAAAAATTTCGAAAAGTAAGAGAGTTAGATTTTGGAAAATTTTTTTTTGTACAAAATCAATTTGAAAGGGTTTGTTGGAGTTAGAGATTTAACTGTGCAAGAAAATTCCTTTAAGTCTTAGATTTAACATTTTTGTGTTTTTGAAACCGGCTTTGAACTTTGATTTTCCATTTGCAAGCTTTAAAAATGAAGTTTATTTTTTTCGTATTTCAATTTCCTACGAACAAGATCATCGAAATATTTTTCTTAAGATATTTGATTTCATGATTTTTGCTATGGCTGGTTTCTTATGTTTTCTTTCAATTTTTTTTATTTTTTTGGTATTAAATTTGTCTTGTTTTAAAGTTTGTTAAAGTGACTGGCTGACATACTTTTGAAATCGGCTAAAACAAAAATTTCAAAAAAAAACTTAAAATTTTGTTTGTATATTTTTTTGTAGTATCTTGTCTCTAGAGCTGAGAGGGGATATTTTAAATCCCTTGTTGTCTTTTTTTTATAAGAAACAAAAAAACGAATAAAATATTGTAAAAACTACTTGCAACATGATACACATGTTTGCCATGAAATCAGCTAAAGGAATTTTAGAAATAATAAAAAACTAAAATAAAACTTGTTCAAAAATATTGCAAATATTTTTAGAAATGATCAACAATTTATAGATTTAAATATCTAATAATCAACAGCTTTTGTAAAAGCTGAGATCAGCTTTCGTGAGTCTAGAAAATGACTAAGACAATGTTGTTACTTCTCTGAAAAAAAAAAACCTTCCAAGTTCTGAAGACCCAATTGGAAGACTCTATATATTATTTTGTATACTATAAATTGTACACATAAGTCTATTTCTTTTACAAATCCACAACATCAGTCATTGTTTTGTATCTTTCATGGTTTTAGAGATATAGAAATTTTTAAATTTTCTTAATACTAGGCGTATGATTGATATTAATTCAAAGAAATTTTTTTAAAAATTATATAAAAATATACAATGTGAGATTTCTGGAAATCTATTAAAAACCTAAATTAAAGCAGGTTCTTAGCTATAATAGACATTAACCGAAACTTTTAAAAGTTTTCCAATAATAACGAAAAAATTAAATTTCAAGAAAATTTCGGTAAACTTCAAAAATTTCTTAAGAAATTATTATTTAAAAAAAAATTATTTAAAAATATAAAATGTAAAATTTTTTGAAATCTAAGAAAAAGCTAAATTAAAGTGGACTCTTAGCTTTTATAAAGACTTACAGAAATTATTTCAAATGCATTAAAAAATAATAGAAAAAATAAATTTCAAGAAAATTTCGTTTCAAAATTTGTAAGTTTATAAAAAAAATCCTTTAAAATTAACAGAATTCAAGCTTTAAAGAATTTTTAATATTATAGGTCTCAATGTGCTTTAATAAGTAGATTTTTGTTTAAAAAAAGTAAGTAAAAGTAAGTAAAAGTAAGTAAAATATTAATTTTTTTATTTTTTGAACACTAGGCGTATGATTGATATTAATTCAAATAATTTTTTGTTAAATTTTTTAAAAATATAAAATGTAGGCTTTTCGAAAATCTAAGAAAAACCTAAATTAAAACAAGTTCTTAGCTATAATATCCATTTACTGAAAGTTTTCAAACTATATTCCATAATAACAGAAAAAATAAATTTCAAGAAAAATTCGGTAAATTTCAAAAATTTATTAAAAAATTATAACTTAAAAAAAATTTATTTAAAAATATCAAACGAAAAGTTTTTTGAAATCTAAGTAAAATTTAAATTAAAGCAGACTTTAAGCTATAATACTAATTTACAAAAACTTTTTCAAATGTATTCAAAAATAACGGAAAAAATAAATTTCAAGAAAATTTTGGTAAATTTCCAAAATTTTTAAAAAATTATTATTTAAAAGAAAATTATTTAAAAATATAAAACGTAGAATTTTTTTTAAATCTAAGAAAAACCTAAATTAAAGTAGAGTTCAAGCTATAATAGTGATTTACAAAAACTTTTTGAAATACATTAAAAAATAATAGAAAAGGTAAATTTCTAGAAAATTTATGTTTAAGTTTTAATTTCAAAATTTTTAAGTTCATAAAATCATATTAAAATTAAAAGAATTCTAACTTTAAATAATTAAAACTATTTTACAATCAAATGTGCTTTAATAAGTAGATTTTTGTTTAAAAATCTCTAGTATTGTGATAAAAAATTCAATTTTAAAATTTTCGTATCATGTGGCGTATGATTGATATTAATTCAAAGAAAATTTTTAAAAAAATTTTTAAAAGTATAAGACGTAAAAATTTTAAAAATCTAAGAAAAACCTAAATTAAAACAGACTTCAAGCTTAAGTCACTAATACATAGTCTATTATAAAAACTAGTCCATAGTATAATAACTTTAGATTTTCCCAAGTTATTAAAGAAAAATCACAAAAACTTTTTTTAGTCTTCCTTTAAAGTCCCCCTTTGGGTGAATACTTGCCCTTTCAGACAACAATAATATCCCTTTGGTAATTTAATCCCCATATAAGTATGTGCTAACATAATTTATTTTATTTTTGTTTTTGTAAGTCTGTCCTAAAGGCCAAGACAATTTTATTTGTTAAAAAAGGGGACATCTCAAAGCAACATTGTAATACAATTCAGAGGAAGGTTTTTGCAGACTTTTAGGTTTTTTCTGTTAATGGTACTGTGATATTGTCATGCCACTTTAATGATGCTGACAAGTCCCTCAAGGTCTGCGGAATGATTTTTTTGTAAATAAAACAAGAAAAAGTAGTTGGAAAGGGCTAGACATTCCTTTAGATGACAAAACGTCAATAACAATAAGAGGTGATATTTTAAGGATTATTGAAGCTTTCGAAAAGTTGAAAAACATTAACCGAAAGCGGTTATTATTTCAAAGATATTATGACAGTTTTCGTAAATATTTTGAACTTTAAATCATATTATAAATAACAATATTTTCAAACATTTTTCATACTTTTTAAATTTTTATCAATTTTTTTTTATCATTAATCTTAATTATTTCCAAGTAAATAATTATGGTGGTTAATTCAAAAGCTTTATAACGAACTTTTTTATTATTACTATTCATTATATTTCTATAATAAACGTTTAAAATTACCATAAATATGTTTTTAAAAAAAGACTCCATTTACTGGGTGATTGTAATTAGAAAATCAACACACACTCAATTTAAAGTCAAATCATTTATGAATAAATTTCAAAAGCTTTTTTCAAACAAAAGACAAATAATGCATGAGTGCATTAATGGAAGCAGAAAAATTAAAAGTACATAACAATTCAGATAAGCACTCATTCATATGATTTGAAGTGGAAGAGTATTAGGGTAAAACAAAATTCTCAAAAAAAAAAATTCATATCTTATTTTTGAAAAATTTCCTATAAAAGTAGGAAATTTTTGAAAAATTTCCTATAAAAATAGAAAAGGCAGGAAATTTTTGAAAAAATTTCCTATTTTTATAGATAATTTTTCAAAAATTTCCTATTTTTATAGGAAATTTTTCATAAATTCCCTATCTTTATAGGAAATTTTTCATAAATTCCCTATCTTTATAGGAAATTTTTCAAAAATTTCCTATTTTTACAGGAAATTTTTGAAAAATTTTATATTTTTAAAGGAAATTTTTCAAAAATTTCCTATTTTTTATAGGTAATTTTTCAAAATTTTCCTATTTTTTATAGGAAATTTTTCAAAATTTTCCTATTTTTATAGGAAATTTTTCAAAAATTTCCTATTTTTTATAGGAAATTTTTCAAAAATTTCCTATTTTTTATAGACAATTTTTCAAAAATTTCCTATTTTTTATAGGAAATTTTTCAAAAATTTCCTGTTTTTATAGGAAATTTTTCAAAAATTTCCTCTTTTTTTATAAAAAATTTTTCAAAAATTTCCTATTTCTTTATAGGAAATTTTTCAAAAATTTCCTATTTTTTTATAGGAAATTTTTCAAAAATTTCCTATTTTTTTATAGGATATTTTTCAAAAATTTCCTATTTTTTTATAGGAAATTTTTCAAAAATTTCCTATTTTTTTATAGGAAATTTTTCAAAAATTTCCTATTTTTTTATAGGAAATTTTTCAAAAATTTCCTATTTTTTTATAGGAAATTTTTCAAAAATTTCCTATTTTTTTATAGGAAATTTTTCAAAAATTTCCTATTTTTTTATAGGAAATTTTTCAAAAATTTCCTATTTTTTTATAGGAAATTTTTCAAAAATTTCCTATTTTTTTATAGGAAATTTTTCAAAAATTTCCTATTTTTTTATAGGAAATTTTTCAAAAATTTACTATTTTTTTATAGGAAATTTTTCAAAAATTTCCTATTTTTTTATAGGAAATTTTTCAAAAATTTTCTATTTTTTTATAGGAAATTTTTCAAAAATTTCCTTTTTTTTATAGGAAATTTTTCAAAAATTTCCTATTTTTTTGTAGGAAATTTTTCAAAAATTTCCTATTTTTTTATAGGAAATTTTTCAAAAATTTCCTATTTTTTTATAGGAAATTTTTCAAAAATTTCCTGTTTTTTTATAGGAAATTTTTCAAAAATTTCCTATTTTTTTATAGGAAATTTTTCAAAAATTTCCTATTTTTTTATAGGAAATTTTTCAAAAATTTCCTATTTTTTTATAGGAAATTTTTCAAAAATTTCCAATTTTTTTTTAGGAAATTTTTCAAAAATTTCCTATTTTTTCTTAGGAAATTTTTCAAAAATTTCCTATTTTTTTATTGGAAATTTTTCAAAAATTTCCTATTTTTTTATAGGAAATTTTTCAAAAATTTCCTATTTTTTTATAGGAAATTTTTCAAAAATTTCCTATTTTTTTATAGGAAATTTTTCAAAAATTTCCTATTTTTTTATAGGAAAATTTTCAAAAATTTCCTATTTTTTATAGGAAATTTTTCAAATGTTTCCTATTTTTTTATAGGAAATTTTTCAAAAATTTCCTATTTTTTTATAGGAAATTTTTCAAAAATTTCCTATTTTTTTATAGGAAATTTTTCAAAAATTTCCTATTTTTTTATAGGAAATTTTTCAAAAATTTCCTATTTTTATAGGAAATTTTTCAAAATTTTCCTATTTTTATAGGAAATTTTTCAAAATTTTCCTATTTTTATAGGAAATTTTTCAAAAATTTCCTATTTGTATAGGAAATTTTTCAAAAATTTCCTATTTTTATAGGAAATTTTTCAAAAATTTCCTATTTTTATAGGAGATTTTTCAAAAATTTTCTATTTTTATAGGAAATTTTTCAAAAATTTCCATTTTTTTTTAGGAAATTTTTCAAAAATTTCCTATTTTTTTAGGAAATTTTTTAAAAATTTCCTATTTTTTTATAGGAAATTTTTCAAAAATTTCTTATTTTTTTATAGGAAATTTTTCAAAAATTTCCTATTTTTTTATAGGAAAATTTTCAAAAATTTCCTATTTTTTTATAGGAAATTTTTCAAATGTTTCCTATTTTTTTATAGGAAATTTTTCAAAAATTTCCTATTTTTTTATAGGAAATTTTTCAAAAATTTCCTATTTTTTTATATGAAATTTTTCAAAAATTTCCTATTTTTTTTAGGAAATTTTTCAAAAATTTCCTATTTTTTTATAGGAAATTTTTCAAAAATTTCTTATTTTTTTATAGGAAATTTTTCAAAAATTTCCTATCTTTTTATAGGAAATTTTTCAAAAATTTCCTATTTTTTTATAGGAAATTTTTCAAAAATTTCCTATTTTTTTATAGGAAATTTTTCAAAAATTTCCTATTTTTTATAGGAAATTTTTCAAAAATTTCCTATCTTTATAGGAAATTTTTCAAAAATTTACTATTTTTATAGGAAATTTTTAAAAAATTTACTATTTTTATAGGAAATTTTTAAAAAATTTACTATTTTATTAGGAAATTTTTCAAAAATTTCCTATTTTTATAGGAAATTTTTCAAAAATTTCCTATTTTTATAGGAAATTTTTCAAAAATTTCCTATTTATATGGGAAATTTTTCATAAATTTCCTATTATATAGGAAATTTTTCTTATACAAATTTCCTATTTTTATAGCAATTTTTTCAAAAATTTCCTATTTTTATAGCAAATTTTTCAAAAACTTTTAAAAGTTTCGTTTAGTTTACAAATTTTTCTTAAAGATTTTGGAAAAAAATTTAACAAATCTTCAGTGGCTTAAGAGTTTTGGCAATTTTTAAATTTTTAATACTACGGGCGTATGATTGATATTAATTAATTGGAAATTTTTTTAAAAAATATTTAAAATTATAAACCTTAAAAATTTCAAAATTGCAAAAAAATCAAAATTAAGTCAGAGTTTAGTCTTTAAACTAAAATTACAAAACTTAAGAAACAACATTTTTTTTAAGGATTTGGGCTCGTTTTGTTCCATTATATTGATTTAACCAATTATAAAATGATTGTTTTCAGTCATTTTTTGAATGCCCCCTAATATCATATCCAGTTACACTTTAGCACTACAATATACTCTCTACAAAATCCAAACATTTGACATTCACAAGTTTTTCTTGTGTCTGTCTGTCAGACTTTCTGACTGTCTTATATTTCAGTATTTTTTTATGAATTGCATTTATGAAAAAACTTTATAGTAAAATAAATACTTGTACTCGTATTAAAGTAATTAAAACTACTTGCTTACATTCAACATTAAGTGCACAAACGACAGTGGCAGTAACAGCAACAACAACCATTAAAAACATTTAAAATTATCATAAGAAACTTTATAACATTATTAAAATACAATAAGCAAAAAATGAAAAAAAAAGAAAAATGTAGAAAATTACCCGCATTTGCAATTATTATTTCCCATAATTTTTTTCGCGTTTTTAAAAAAAGTTGAGTTTCTTATATCAACAACAGCAAAAAAAATGTAACCGCAACAACAATACAAATGCAATGAATACCCAGCAATAACAATATGTTGTCAACTAAAGGGAAACGGCGACAACATAAGCTGAGAAGTTAAAATATTTTTAACAATATTTTCCTGGTTATGGGTAAGATTTTCAAGTGTTGAACTTCATTATAGTTTAGAAGAAAGATAAAAATTTTAGAAGAAAAAAAAATTTAAACGAAAAAGTGTTTGAAATTTTCTTTGTAATTAAATCATGTAATAATTCGCACTGAAAAACTTTCAAATTAAACTTGGAAACTGTCTCGTAATTTTACGTTAAAACTAGAGAAAAAACTATAAATTTTGTTTAAAAATCTATATCAATTTAGGACATAAAAAAGTTTTTTAAATTTTCTTAAGTCAGGACGTATGATTGATATTAATTCCTAAAATTTTTTTTAAAAAATTCGTTAAAAATCCAAAACGTCAAAATTTTAATAATTTGACAAAAACCAAAATTAGCACAGACTTAAGGCTGAAATACAAATTTACTAGAAAGATTCGAAAAAATTACTAAAAATTTAAATAATGTAATTAACAAAAGAAAAGTCTTCCTTTGGTCACTTTTCTATAAAAAAGACTTCCTTTGGTCAACTTTTCTATAGAAAAGTCATCCTTTGGTCAACTTTTCTATAGAAAAGTCATCCTTTGGTCAACTTTTCTATAGAAAAGTCTTTCTATGGTTAAATTTTCTGTAGAAAAGTCTTCCTTTGGTCAACTTTTCTATAGAAAAGTCTTCCTTTGGTCAACTTTTCTATAGAAAAGTCTTCCTTTGGTCAACTTTTCTATAGAAAAGTCTTCCTTTGGTCAACTTTTCTATAGAAAAGTCTTCCTTGGGCCAACTTTTCTATTGAAAAGTCTTCCTTTGGTCAACTTTTTAACTTTTTTGTTCAACTTTTCCATAGAAAAGTCTTCCTTTGGTCAACTTTTGTTTAGAAAAGTCTTCCTTTGGACAACTTTTGTTTAGAAAAGTCTTCCTTTGGTCAACTTTTCTTTAGAAAAGTCTTCCTTGGGTCAACATTTCTTTAGAAAAATCTTCCTTTGGTCAACTTTTCTATAGAAAAGTCTTCCTTTGGTACTTTTCTATAGAAAAGTCTTCCTTTGCTCAACTTTTCTTTAAAAAAGTCTTCCTTTGGTCAACTTTTCTATTAAAGTCTTCCTTTGGTCAACTTTTCTATAGAAAAGTCTTCCTTTGGTCAACTTTTCTATAGAAAAGTCTTCCTTTAGTCAACTTTTCTATAGAAAAGTCTTTCTTTGGTTAACTTTTCTATAGAAAAGTCTTTCTTTGGTTAACTTTTCTATAGAAAAGTCTTCCTTTGGTCAACTTTTCTATAGAAAAGTCTTCCTTTGGTCAACTTTTCTATAGAAAAGTCTTCCTTTGGTCAACTTTTCTATAGAAAAGTCTTCCTTTGGTCAACTTTTCTATAGAAAAGTCTTCCTTTGGTCAACTTTTCTATAGAAAAGTCTTCCTTTGGTCAACTTTTCTATAGAAAAGTCTTCCTTTGGTCAACTTTTCTATAGAAAAGTCTTCCTTTGGTGAACTTTTCTATAGAAAAGTCTTCCTTTGGTCAACTTTTCTATAGAAAAGTCTTCCTTTGGTCAACTTTTCTATAGAAAAGTCTTCCTTTGGTCAACTTTTCTATAGAAAAGTCTTCCTTTGGTCAACTTTTCTATAGAAAAGTCTTCCTTTGGTCAACTTTTCTATAGAAAAGTCTTCCTTTGGTCAACTTTTCTATAGAAAAGTCTTCCTTTGGTGAACTTTTCTATAGAAAAGTCTTCCTTTGGTCAACTTTTCTATAGAAAAGTCTTCCTTTGGTCAACTTTTCTATAGAAAAGTCTTCCTTTGGTCAACTTTTCTATAGAAAAGTCTTCCTTTGGTCAACTTTTCTATAGAAAAGTCTTCCTTTGGTCAACTTTTCTATAGAAAAGTCATCCTTTGGTCAACTTTTCTATAGAAAAGTCTTTCTATGGTTAACTTTTCTGTAGAAAAGTCTTCCTTTGGTCAACTTTTCTATAGAAAAGTCTTCCTTTGGTCAACTTTTCTATAGAAAAGTCTTCCTTTGGTCAACTTTTCTATAGAAAAGTCTTCCTTGGGCCAACTTTTCTATTGAAAAGTCTTCCTTTGGTCAACTTTTTAACTTTTTTGTTCAACTTTTCCATAGAAAAGTCTTCCTTTGGTCAACTTTTGTTTAGAAAAGTCTTCCTTTGGACAACTTTTGTTTAGAAAAGTCTTCCTTTGGTCAACTTTTCTTTAGAAAAGTCTTCCTTGGGTCAACATTTCTTTAGAAAAATCTTCCTTTGGTCAACTTTTCTATAGAAAAGTCTTCCTTTGGTACTTTTCTATAGAAAAGTCTTCCTTTGCTCAACTTTTCTTTAAAAAAGTCTTCCTTTGGTCAACTTTTCTATTAAAGTCTTCCTTTGGTCAACTTTTCTATAGAAAAGTCTTCCTTTGGTCAACTTTTCTATAGAAAAGTCTTCCTTTAGTCAACTTTTCTATAGAAAAGTCTTTCTTTGGTTAACTTTTCTATAGAAAAGTCTTTCTTTGGTTAACTTTTCTATAGAAAAGTCTTCCTTTGGTCAACTTTTCTATAGAAAAGTCTTCCTTTGGTCAACTTTTCTATAGAAAAGTCTTCCTTTGGTCAACTTTTCTATAGAAAAGTCTTCCTTTGGTCAACTTTTCTATAGAAAAGTCTTCTTTTGGTCAACTTTTCTATAGAAAAGTCTTCCTTTGGTCAACTTTTCTATAGAAAAGTCTTCCTTTGGTACTTTTCTATAGAAAAGTCTTCCTTTGCTCAACTTTTCTTTAAAAAAGTCTTCCTTTGGTCAACTTTTCTATTAAAGTCTTCCTTTGGTCAACTTTTCTATAGAAAAGTCTTCCTTTGGTCAACTTTTCTATAGAAAAGTCTTCCTTTAGTCAACTTTTCTATAGAAAAGTCTTTCTTTGGTTAACTTTTCTATAGAAAAGTCTTTCTTTGGTTAACTTTTCTATAGAAAAGTCTTCCTTTGGTCAACTTTTCTATAGAAAAGTCTTCCTTTGGTCAACTTTTCTATAGAAAAGTCTTCCTTTGGTCAACTTTTCTATAGAAAAGTCTTCCTTTGGTCAACTTTTCTATAGAAAAGTCTTCCTTTGGTCAACTTTTCTATAGAAAAGTCTTCCTTTGGTCAACTTTTCTATAGAAAAGTCTTCCTTTGGTCAACTTTTCTATAGAAAAGTCTTCCTTTGGTCAACTTTTCTATAGAAAAGTCTTCCTTTGGTGAACTTTTCTATAGAAAAGTCTTCCTTTGGTGAACTTTTCTATAGAAAAGTCTTCCTTTGGTCAACTTTTCTTTCGAAAATTCTTCCTTTGGTCAACTTTTCTTTAGAAAAGTCTTCCTTTGGTCAACTTTTCTATAGAAAAGTCTTCCTTTGGTAAACTTTTCTATAGGAAAGTCTTCCTTTGGTCAACTTTTCTATAGAAAAGTCTTCCTTTGGTCAACTTTTCTATAGAAAAGTCTTAATTTGGTCAACTTTTCTATAGAAATGTCTTCCTTTGGTCAACTTTTCTATAGAAAAGTCTTCCTTTGGTCAACTTTTCTATACAAAAGTCTTCCTTTGGTCAACTTTTCTATAGAAATGTCTTCCTTTGGTCAACTTTTCTATAGAAAAGTCTTTCTTTGGTCAACTTTTCTATACAAAAGTCTTCCTTTGGTCAACTTTTCTATAGAAATGTCTTTCTTTGTTCAACTTTTCTTTTGAAAATTCTTCCTTTGGTCAACTTTTCTTTAGAAAAGTCTTCCTTGTGTCAACTTTTCTTTAGAAAAGTCTTCCTTTGGTCAACTTTTCTATAGAAAAGTCTTCCTTTGGTCAACTTTTCTATAGAAAAGTCTTCCTTTGGTCAACTTTTCTAGAGGAAAGTCTTTCTTTGTTCAACTTTTCTATAGAAATGTCTTTCTTTGTTCAACTTTTCTTTAGAAAAGTCTTCCTTTGGTCAACTTTTCTTTAGAAAAGTCTTTCTTTGGTTAAGTTTTCTATATAGGAAAGTCTTTCTTTGTTCAACTTTTCTATAAAAATGTCTTCCTTTATTGAACTTTTCTATAGAAATATCTCCCTTTGTTCAATTTTTCTATAGAAATGTCTTCCTTTGGTTAACTTTTCTTTATTTTAAAGCTTTTTTGAATTGAATTGAATTAAATTGAAACAATTTTTAAAAAATTTTGATATTTTAAATAAAACTTTTATTATTTTTTTCTAAAATTTGTTAATAAATAAGTTATATCTCTCCTCCTCCCTCTTTATCTCACGCAATAGCAGGCATCCCGGGTATTAGCTTCAATCCAGTCCAAATATCTACTAACTCTGGTATAAACACCAGGAGCATTGGGATGAGCACAGCCATAGCCAAAAGAGACAACGCCAGCCAAACGGAAAATGCCATCACGGACAATCAAGGGACCGCCACTGTCGCCCTAGAAATAAAATTTGATATTACAATACAAAAATCCCTTCAAATATCTGTTCAAACTTACTTGACAAGCATCTTTGCCGCCTTGCAAATAACCAGCACACAACATCGTCTCCACTATCATGGACTTATAAGAAGTAGCCTGACACTGCGAATTGGTCAAAATCGGCACTACCACCTCCTGTAAATAACTTGAAGAGCTGCCACCATCCGAGGTTAAACCCCAGCCGGCAACAACGGCCTGTTGAAAATCAAAATTCTGATAGGCATAACTGGGCAAGCATATAGGTCTAATGGGATCTACTAAGGGCACGGGTTGATCTAAACGCAGCAGGGCTATATCATTTTGCAAAGTTGTGGGATTGTATTTGCGATGGATATTAGCAAAGGCCACTTTACGTAGAATGCCCTGATTAGCGGAATTTGTATCCAACTGCAAAAGTCTCACGCTGACCCGCTTCATATCCATATTGTAGACACAATGGGCGGCAGTTAGGGCATAACGATCATTGATGAGGGTGGCACCACAGAATTGAAAGGAGCCGCGCAACATTTGTGCAATCCAGGGGTATTTATTGGTATGGACCTTAGAGCCGCCCACAATACGATTGACATTGGGTACACCACAGTCTTAAATAGAGGTAAGAGTACAATTTTATATTAAAGTTAAGAGAAACATTTATAAAATTTAAGAGAAAATTTTAAATTATATTCTCATACTCACAACAACTGGCACATTTGTTATTGAGAAAATATTTGCTTTCGAGTGGAGCCTCTTGGGCCGCTGTCTGTGTGGCTTCGCCCAATAACGAGGCCACTATTTGTTGTTTATGTTCCGATATCAAATCATCTATAAAGTCTCCTTGTACTCCAGGGGTGGGCCCTGTAGTGGTTTCCGTTTCATTGTTTTGATTTTCGATAGCAATTTTCTGGGGTTTGGGATAAAAGTAGCCCTGGAACTAAAAAGGAATTCAAGGGGTATATATATATATATATATATATATATATATATATATATATATATATATATATATATATATATATATACATATATATATATATATATATATATATATATATATATATATATATATATATATATATATATATATATACATATATATATATATATATATATTTCAGATTATTGTAGATTCTCGATGATCTAGATAGTTTTAAACCTTCAAATTGTCACAGTTTTATGTCTAAGAACAATGTATGGCGTCAATTTGAAAGTGTTTGATATCCTAGAACAACATATGTCTTCAATTAGAAAGTGTTTGATGTCCTAGAACTTCATTTGGTTTCAATTTGAAAGCCTTTGTCTACATATAGCCTCTGTTTGACGTCATAGAATATCGTACAGTCCCAGTTTGAAGGCAAAGATCTTAAAAAGCTTTGATTTTTACTGTTTTAAACCTTCAAATGTCTCAGCTTGAATAACATATAACTCGAGTTTGAAGCTGTTTGATATATGGCTTCAATTTGAAACTATTTAGTGCCGTAAAACTTCATATAACAACTGTTTGAAACTGTAGAACAATTCCAGTTTAAAGGCATAATTCCTAACATAGCACCCGGCTTAAAAGCTTTGATCTTTATAGTTTCAAATCTTCAAATTGTCACAGTTTGATGTCGTAAAACAACACCTGGCTTTAATTTGAAAATGTTTGATGTCATAGGACTTTATATTGCTTCAATTTGAAGATATTACTCATAAAGCCTCTGTATAATTTCAGTTTGAAGCCGACATACTTCCTACAGTAACAGTTTGATGCATTCTGTGGTCATATAGTTGCAGTTTGAAAGCTTTAGCCTTCATATAGTTGCATTTTTAAACAGACTTGCTTCCTACAGTAACAGTTTGAAGCCTTTTGGGGTCATGTAGTTAGAGTTTGAAAGCTTTGGCCTTCATATAGTTGCAGTTTGAAGTATTTACCTCCTACAGTAACAGTTTGAAGCCATTTGTGGTCATATAGTTGCAGTTTGAAAGCTTTGGCATTCATATAGTTGCAGTTTGATGCCTACATACTTCCTACAGTAACAGTTTGAAGCCATTTATGTTCATATAGTTGCAGTTTGAAAGCTTTGGCCTTCATATAGTTGCAGTTTGAAGCCGATATACTACCTATAGTAACAGTTTGAAGCCTTTTATGGTCATATGGTTTTAGTTTGAAGCCGATGTACTTCTTACAGTAACTGTTTGAAGCCTTGTATGATCATATAGTTGCAGTTTGAAGCCGATATACTTTTTACAATAACAGTTTGAAGCCTTTTATGGTCATATATTTGCAGTTTGAAGCCGATATACTTTCTACAGTAACAGTTTGAAGCCTTTTATGGTAATATAGTTGATGTTTGAAGCCGACTTACTTCATACAATAATAACTTGAAGGCTTTATAATTCATATAGTAGCAGTTTTAAATTTTACCTTTCATATAGTTGTAGTTTGAAGCCAACATATTTCCTACAGCAACAGTTTGAAGCCTTTTGTGGTCATATAGTTGCTGTTTGAAGGCGATATACTCCCTACAGTAACGCTTTGAAGCCATTTATGTTCATATAGTTGCAGTTTGAAGCCTATATACTTCCTACAGTAACAGTTTTAAGCCTTTTATGGTCATATAGTTGCAGTTTGAAGCCGATATACTTCCTACAATAACAGTTTGAAGCCTTTTATGGTCATATATTTGCAGTTTGAAGCCGATATACTTTCTATAGTAACAGTTTGAAGCCTTTTATGGTCATATAGTTGGCGTTTGAAGCCGACTTACTTCATACAATAATAACTTGAAGGGTTTACCCTTCATATAGTAGCAGTTTTAAACTTTACCCTTCATATAGTTGTAGTTTGAAGCCAACATTTTTTCTACAGCAACAGTTTGAAGCCTTTTGTGGTCATATAGTTGCAGTTTGAAGTCGATTTACTCCCTACAGTAATACTTTGAAGCCTTTTGTGGTCATATAGTTGCAGTTTGAAGCCGATATACTTAATACAGTAACAGTTTGAAGCCTTTTGTGGCCATATAGTTGCAGTTTGAAGCCGATATACTTCCTGCATTAACAGTTTGAAGCCTTTTGTGGTCATTTAATTGCAGGTTGAAGCCTTTTATTATAGTTGCAGTTTGAAGCCGATATACTTAATACAGTAACAGTTTGAAGCCTTTTGTGGCCATATAGTTGCAGTTTGAAGCCGATATACTTCCTGCATTAACAGTTTGAAGCCTTTTATGGTCACATAGTTGCAGTTTGAAGCCGACTTACTTCCTATAGTAACAGTTGGAAGCCGATATATTTCCTATCGTGACAGTTTGAAACCTTTTGTGGTCATATAGTTGCAATTTGAAGGATTTGGCCTTCATATAGTTGCAGTTTGAAGCCATTGAACTCCACTTAGTCACTGTTTATAATATTTAATCTAAGTTAAGTCCCAGTTTGAAGTCTTACTGACTTCTTATGGAAACAATTTTAAGTCTTTTGTGGTCATTTAGTAGCAGTTTTAACACTTTCGTCTTCTAACAGTTAAGTTTTTAAATAGTAAGGGATCATTTAGCTCCTATTAAAAGTAATCACTTTTCATTTAAACAATTTTTTGAAAATTTATTATTTTTAGTTCGTGGTATTTTTTGTTCAAATTTTTAGTTTGTTTGCTTTTTTATAATTTTAAAACTTAATTTTCTTCTTTTTTCCAATTTTATGGACGTAATTACCTTTTGCTCTTCACTTAAAATCACTGTTACTTTCAGCAAAATTGTCAAAATTATTAAAAATTTCATTTTTATTTTGGAAACACTTTCACCCTTAACTTTTTAAGAAATTCTTATTCTTTTAATAAATTCTTAAAACGATGTTAACACCTCAAACCTTAAATAAAAACTAATAAAGAAAGTTTTGTGTTAAAGATTTTTAAGAAGATTCCGAAAAAAGAAACTCTTTTCAAGGGTTTAAATTTACATAAAACTCAAAAAAAAAATAAATATTAAGCAAAAATTTTGTAACTTAATAACTTGATCAGAAAGAGCTTTAAACTTTAATTTGACCAACCAATTAGCAACATTTTAAAGGCTTTTTGATAAGCAAATTTTAAGACTTAGCAGAGATTATCGGTTTAGAGAAATATTGAGAATTTCTTAAAAGATTAAAGATAGGTTTTACTTTCATATAAAAATATATTGTTTTTTAACTTTGTAAAGTTAATTATGCAAAATTAATTTTTAGATAATTTATGCTTTTCAAAATTTTGACCCAAATTTATGAGCTCGTGCATAAAAGCTTTGGCTTGTTTTAAAATTATTTAATAAACATATTAAAAATATTAATTTAATTTATTAACAAATTAGATACTTATAATTTGTATCTAAAAATTAGCACTTTTTGTAAAGACTTTTATAAGTAAAGCTATTCATAAGCTTAACAAAAACAATAATTTATCTCCCACATTTGACGAAATTCGCTGCTAATTAGTTCAAATCATTTAAATAAACACAATAAGTTAATAAAATTCTTTAACATTTACAACAAAAGCGATTTTGCACATTTTTTTAAATAAATTGTCAAATTTCTCTTATGTTTCCAAGAATAACACAAAAGACTTAAGAAACATGTGTAAAAACCAAAGCTTTCGCTCTTTAGTAAGAGCTAACGGTAAAGTAACTAAAAAGACTTAAGCAACAAACTAGAGCTCTCTTATTTCTCTCGAACTCCCTATCTTACACGATACAATTTTTGTTATCCAAATTATTCTCTACTATAGAAATGTTGACCAAAGGAAAACTTTTCTTTAGAAAAGTTGACCAAAGGAAGACTTTTCTATAGAAAAGTTGATCAAAGGAAGACATTTCTATAGAAAAGTTTACCAAAGGAAGACATTTCTATAAAAAAGCTAACCAAAGGAAGAAATTACTATAGAAAAGTTGACCAAAGGAATACTTTTTTATAGAAAAATTGACCAAAGAAAGACTTTATTATAGAAAACTTGACCAAAGAATGACTTTTCTATAGAAAAGGTGATCAAAGCAAGACTTAACTATAGAATAGTTGACCAAACGTAGACTCCTCCAAAGAATAGTTGACCAAAGGAAGACTTACTGTAAAAAAGATGACCAAAGGAAGACTTTTCTAAAGAAATGTTGACCAAAGGAAGAAAACTTGACCAAAAGAAGACTTTACTAAAGAAAAGTTGACCAAAGGAAAACTTTACTATAGAAAAGTTGACCAAAGGAAGACTTTACTATAGAAAAGTTGACCAAAGGAAGACTTTACTATAGAAAAGTTAACCAAAGAAAAACTTTCCTATAGAAAAGTTGACCAAAGGAAGAAATTACTATAGAAAAGTTGACCAAAGGAATACTTTTTTATAGAAAAATTGACCAAAGAAAGACTTTTCCATAGAAAAGTTGACCAAAGAATGACTTTTCTATAGAAACCGTGATCAAAGCAAGATTTAACTATAAAATAGTTGACCAAAGGTAGACTTCTCTAAAGAAAAGTTGACTAAAGGAAAACTTTACAATAGAAAAGTTGACCAAAGTAAGACTTTTCTATAGAAATGTTGACCAAAGGAAGACTTTTCTATAGAAAAGTTGAGCAAAGGAAGACTTTTCTATAGAAAAGTTGACCAAAGAAAGATATTTCTACAGAAAAGTTGAACAAATTAAGGCTTTTCAATAGAAAAGTTGACCAAAGGAAGACTTTTCTATAGAAAAGTTGACCAAAGGAAGACTTTTCTATAGAAAAGTTGACCAAAGGAAGACTTTTCTATAGAAAAGTTGACCAAAGGAAGACTTTTCTATAGAAAAGTTGACCAAAGGAAGACTTTTCTATAGAAAAGTTGACCAAAGGAAGACTTTTCTATAGAAATGTTGACCCAAGGAAGACTTTTCTATAGAAAAGTTGACCAAAGGAAGACTTTTCTATAGAAAAGTCGACCAAAGGAAGACTTTTCTATAGAAAAGTTGACCAAAGGAAGACTTTTCTATAGAAAAGTCGACCAAAGGAAGACTTTTCTATAGAATAGTTGACCAAAGGAAGACTTTTCTATAGAAAAGTTGACCAAAGGAAGAAATAACTATAGAAAAGTAGACCAAAGGAAGACTTTTCTATAAAAAAATTGATCAAAGGGAGACTTTTCTATAAAAAAATTGACCAAAGGAACCTTTCCTATAGAAAAGTTGACCAAAGAAAAACTTTTCTATAGAAAAGTTGCCTAAAGGCAGACTTTTCTAAAAAATAAGAAATTTTTGAAAAATTTCTTTTAAAAATAAGAAATTTTTGAAAAATCTCTTATAAAAATAAGAAATTTTTGAAAAATCTCTTATAAAAATAAGAAATTTTTGAAAAATTTCTTATAAAAATAAGAAATTTTTGAAAAATTTCTTATAAAAATAAGACATTTTTTAACTATTTCTTATAGAAATAAAACATTTTTGAATAATTTCTTATAAAAATAAGAAAATTTTTTTTTTTTTGAGAAATTTTTTTTTAAAATAAGAAATTTTTTTAAATTTTTTTATAAAAATAAGAAATTTTTGAAAATTTTTTTCGAAAAATAAGAAATTTTTGAAAAATTTTTTATAAAAATAAGAAATTTTTGAAAAATATCCTATAAAAATAAAAAATTTTTGAAAAACTTCTTATAAAAATTAGAAATTTTTTAAAATTTCTTATAAAAATAAGAAAATTTAAAAAAATTTCTTATAAAAATAAGAAAATTTTTTAAATTTTCCTACAAAAATAAGAAATTTTAGAAAAATTTCTCTAAAAATAAGAAATTTTTGAAAAAATGTTTGAAAACTTTCTTACAAAAATAAGAAATTTTTGAAAAATTTCTTAGGAAATTTTTAAAAAATTTCTTATTTTTGTAAAATTTCTTATTTTTTTAGGAAATTTTCCAAAATTTTCTTATTTTTATAGGAAATTTTTCAAAAATTTTCTATTTTTATAGGAAATTTTAAAAAATTTCTTATTTTTATAAAAATTTTTTCAAAAATTTCTTAGTTCTACAAGAAATTTTTTCAAAAATTTCTTATTTTTATAAGAATTTTTTAGAAGATTTCTTATTTTTATAAGAAATTTTTGAAAAATGTCTTATAGAAACAAGAAATTTTTAAAAAATTTCTTATAACAAGAAGAAATTTTTGAAAATGTCTTATAAAAATAAGAAATTTTTCAAAATTTTCCTATAAAAATAAGAAACTTTTGAAAAATTTCTTATAGAAATATGAAATTTTTGAAAAAATTCTTATAAAAATAAGAAATTTTTAAAAATTTCTTGTAAAAATAGGAAATTTTTGAAAAGTTTTTTTATAAAAATAAGAAAGTTTTGAAAACTTCCTATAAAAATAGAAAATTTTTAAAAAATTTCCGATACAAATGAGATAATTTTGAAAAATTTCCTATAAAAATAAGAAATTTTACAAAATTTTCTTTAAAAATAAGAAATTTTTTAAAAATTTCCTATCAAATTAAGAAATTTTTTGAGAATTTCAAATAAAAATAAGAAAATTTTGAAAAATTTCTTATAAATATAAGAAATTTTTTAAAAATTTCTTATAAAAATAAGAAATTTTAAAAAAAAATTGTTCTTTTATGTTTTCCTTAAACTTCGAGTTTGTTTCTTAAGTCTTTTGTTTTTTTCTGCTGAATAAAGGAATTTTGCTTTAAAACTACAAATTTTTTGTGTTTTCAGTTCCATAAATGTCTTAAATTTCATTAACCTTATTTTTCGCACATTTTTTTGTCCAAAACTTGGCTTAAATCCAACAAAACCATATTCATTCATAAAATTTTGTATTATTTTTAAACGGTTTTCTTAATTTAGCAATGAAATTTTATACTATCACTTTTCAGTCTTACACTCCGTGTGTGTCTGAAATTATCTAAGGCTTTATTATCACATACGTTTTAATAGTAGCCATATATTAACTTGATTTTTTAATGCATAGTTAACACTTGCTCAAATTACATATTTAAAAAAACCGGGCAAATATTTAAAAAATTTTTTTTTGTTTTTCTTTATTTTCATTTATTATTATTTAATATGCCTTACGGCATTTTAGCTTTATTAAATCACATTTAACATTTAAGTTTCCTATGATTTTTTTTTAATAACAAAAAACATACATAGTTTATGTTATATTATAACGTAACGGCCACCGGTCTTGGTCCATTTATGGCAGAAACTGCTTTAAATATATGAAAATAAATGAAGCTCAAGTTTCAGTTTATAGCAAGAACGTGTTTGCTACGAAATGTTTGCCTCATTTTTGCTATAGAGCTTTAACTTTTGTAAGACCAATGTTATAATGTTACATATTTAGTAATAATAATGAAAGCTTTTGCATTTGGAGTAGGTGCGTGTTTTTAATTTATAAAATTTAATTAAAAGTGAAGGAGGACTGTATAAGGTTACAGTTAACCATGGACTTAGATAATGGACTTACAATATATTTCGTAGAAGAATATAGTAAGTAAAATTTTCTTAATGAAAATTTTTTCTTACTTTTATAGCAAATTTAAAAAGAAATTTTTAAAATTTCTTAATTTTTTCAAAAAAAAAAAAATTCCAAAAATTTCTTACTTTTAAAAGAAATTTTTCCAAATTTGGAAAATTTGTAATTTTATAAGAAATTTTTGGAAAATTTTTAATTTTATAAGAAATTTTTGGAAAATTTCTTAGATTTATAAGAACTTTTTCAAAAATTTCTCATTTTTATAAGAAATTTTTTTTAAATTTCTTATTTTTATTAGAAATTTTTTTAAAATTTCTTATTTTTATAAGAAATTTCTATAGAAAAGTCTTCCTTTCAAAAATTTCTTATTTTTAAAAGAAAATTTCTTATTTTTATAAGAAATTTTTTAAAATTTCTTTTCTGTATAAGAACTTTTTTAAAAATTTCTTATTTTTATAAGAAATTTTTCAAAAATTTCTTATTACTATAAGAAATTTTTCAAAAATTTCTTATTATTATAAGAAATTTTTCAAAAATTTCTTATTTTTATAAGATATTTTCCAAAAATTTCTTATTTTTATAAGAAATTTTTCAAAAATTTCTTATTTATATAAGAAATTTTTCAAAAAAATCTTATTTTTATAAGAAATTTCCAAAAATTTCTTATTTTTTAAAGAAATTTTTCAAAAATTTCTTATTTTTTTAAAAAATTTTTCCAAAATTTCTTATTATTATAAAAAATTTTTCAAAAATTTTTTATTTTTATAAGAAATTTTTAAAAAATTTCTTATTTTTATAAGAAATTTTTAAAAAATTTCTTATTTTTATAAGAAATTTTTAAAAAATTTCTTATTTTTATAAGAAATTTTTCAAAAATTTCTTATTTTTATAAGAAATTTTTCAAAAATTTCTTATTTTTATAAGAAATTTTTAAAAAATTTCTTATTTTTCTTATAAAAATAAGAAATTTTTGAAAAATTTCTTATAAAAATAAGAAATTTTTGCAAAATTTCTTATAAAAATAAGAAATTTTTGTAAAATTTCTTATAAAAATAAGAAATTTTTGTAAAATTTCTTATAAAAATAAGAAATTTTTGAAAAATTTCTTATAAAAATAAGAAATTTTTGCAAAATTTCTTATAAAAATAAGAAATTTTTGCAAAATTTCTTATAAAAATAAGAAATTTTTGCAAAATTTCTTATAAAAATAAGAAATTTTTGTAAAATTTCTTATAAAATAAGAAATTTTTGAAAAATTTCTTATAAAAATAAGAAATTTTTGAAAAATTTCTTATAAAAATAAGAAATTTTTAAAAAATTTCTTATTTTTATAAGAAATTTTTAAAAAATTTCTTATTTTTATAAGAAATTTTTAAAAAATTTCTTATTTTTATAAGAAATTTTGCAAAAATTTCTTATTTTTATAAGAAATTTTTTAAAAATTTCTTATTTTTATAAGAAATTTTTTAAAAATTTCTTATTTTTATAAGAAATTTTACAAAAATTTCTTATTTTTATAAAAAATTTTTCAAAAATTTCTTATTTTTATAAGAAATTTTTCAAAAATTTCTTATTTTTATAAGAAATTTTTCAAAAATTTCTTATTTTATAAGAAATTTTACAAAAATTTCTTATTTTTATAAAAAATTTTGCAAAAATTTCTTATTTTTATAAGAAATTTTGCAAAAATTTCTTATTTTTATAAGAAATTTTGCAAAAATTTCTTATTTTTATAAGAAATTTTGCAAAAATTTCTTATTTTTATAAGAAATTTTGCAAAAATTTCTTATTTTTATAAGAAATTTTGCAAAAATTTCTTGTTTTTATAAGAAATTTTGCAAAAATTTCTTATTTTTATAAGAAATTTTGCAAAAGTTTCTTATTTTTATAAGAAATTTTGCAAAAATTTCTTATTTTTCCTTTGGTCAACTTTTCTATAGAAAAGTCTTCCTTTGGTCAACTTTTCTATAGAAAAGTCTTCCTTTGGTCAACTTTTCTATAGAAAAGTCTTCCTAGGTCAACTTTTCTATAGAAAAGTCATCCTTTAGTCAACTTTTCTATAGAAGTCTTCCTTTGGTCAACTTTTCTATAGAAAAGTCTTCCTTTGGTCAACTTTTCTATAGAAAAGTCTTCCTTTGGTCAACTTTTCTATAGAAAAGTCTTTCTTTGGTCAACTTTTCTATAGAAAAGTCTCCCTTTGGTCAACTTTTCTATAGAAAAGTCTTCCTTTGGTCAACTTTTCTATAGAAAAGTCTTCCTTTGGTCAACTTTTCTATAGAAAAGTCTTCCTTTGGTCAACTTTTCTATAGAAAAGTCTTCCTTTGGTCAACTTTTCTATAGAAAAGTCTTCCTTTGGTCAACTTTTCTATAGAAAAGTCTTCCTTTGGTCAACTTTTCTATAGAAAAGTCTTCCTTTGGTCAACTTTTCTATAGAAAAGTGTTCCTTTGGTCAACTTTTCTATAGAAAAGTCTTCCTTTGGTCAACTTTTCCATAGAAAAGTCTTCTTTTGGTCAACTTTTCTACAGAAAAAACTTCCTTTGGTCAACTTTTCTACAGAAAAGTCTTTCTTTGGCCAACTTTTCTATAGAAAAGTCTTCCTTTGGTCAACTTTTCTATAGAAATATCTTCCTTTGGTCAACTTTTCTATAGAAAAGTCTTCCTTTGGTCAACTTTTCCATAGAAAAGTCTTCCTTTGGTCAACTATTCTATAGAAAAGTCTTCCTTTGGTCAACTTTTCTATAGATAAGTCTTCCTTTGGTCAACTTTTCTATAGAAAAGTCTTCCTTTGGTCAACTTTTCTATAGAAAGGTCTTCCTTTATTCAACTTTTCTATAGAAAAGTCTTCCTTTATTCAACTTTTCTATAGAAAAGTCTTCCTTTGGTCAACTTTTCTATAGAAAAGTCTTCCTTTGGTCAACTTTTCTATAGAAAAGTCTTCCTTTGGTCAACTTTTCTATAGAAAAGTCTTCCTTTGGTCAACTTTTCTATAGAAAAGTCTTCCTTTGGTCAACTTTTCTATAGAAAAGTCTTCCTTTGGTCAACTTTTCTATAGAAGAGTCTTCCTTTGGTCAACTTTTCTATAGAAGAGTCTTCCTTTGGTCAACTTTTCTATAGAAAAGTCTTCCTTTGGTCAACTTTTCTATAGAAAAGTCTTCCTTTGGTCAACTTTTCTATAGAAAAGTCTTCCTTTGGTCAACTTTTCTATAGAAAAGTCCTCCTTTGGTCAACTTTTCTATAGAAAAGTCTTCCTTTGGTCAACTTTTCTATAGAAAAGTCTTCCTTTGGTCAACTTTCTATAGAAAAGTCTTCACTTTGTCAACTTTTCTATAATATATTTTTTTTGTAGTCAACTTTTTGTTAAAGTAAAGTCTTCCTATGGTCAAGTTTTCTTTAATTATTTCTCTAGAAAAACATCAAATATTACTACATTCCAAAATGCAAATTACAAAATCATTTCATTGCTTCAAAACTGAATATCAATTAAAGCTGAATTTTTTTCACAATCTCTACACTGAAAATAAACAATTTCAAAACAAAAATTGAAATATAAGAAGTAAAAAAAATCGCAATAAAATTGTTTGATTAAAACTGCAAACATTACAAAAAAAGTTCAGCAAAAACATCGACAAGCTAAAAAAAAAAACTCAAAAAAAATCAATTGTGGTGTCAGTAAAACAAAAACTTTGGAGCCAATAAAAAGCAAAAAAAACTTCAGCAACTGAAACCGTTTTGTGTTGAATGCAGACGAAGAGTTAAAGCTAAAGCAGCTAAAAGTGGCCAACTGGTTTTTAACCCAGTTTTGAAAAATTTCTTCTCTGCTTTGCGTCTCATTCACTCTTTCTCTCTAACTTTGCGTTTTATTGCAATAGAAACAACATTAACAGTAATTGTATTAGATAGACACTTGTTGTTTTTTTAAACGAAAAATGGAAAAAATTAGAGGAACTTATAGTTTTAGATTTAGTCTGTATTTCATTCCATGAATAAGTCTATGTCTTAGTCTATGTCTAAGTCTATGTCTTAGTCTATGTCTTAGTCTATGTCTTAGTCTATGTCTTAGTCTATGTCTTAGTCTATGTCTTAGTCTATGTCTTAGTCTATGTCTTAGTCTATGTCATAGTCTATGTCTTAGTCTATGTCTTAGTCTATGTCTTAGTCTATGTCTTAGTCTATGTCTTAGTCTATGTCTTAGTCTATGTCTTAGTCTATGTCTTAGTCTATGTCTTAGTCTATGTCTTGGTCTATGTCTTAGTCTATGTCTTAGTCTATGTCTTAGTCTATGTCTTAGTCTATGTCTTAGTCTATGTCTTAGTCTATGTCTTAGTCTATGTCTTAGTCTATGTCTTAGTCTATGTCTTAGTCTATGTCTTAGTCTATGTCTTAGTCTATGTCTTAGTCTATGTCTTAGTCTATCTCTTAGTCTATGTCTTAGTCTATGTCTTAGTCTATGTCTTAGTCTATGTCTTAGTCTATGTCTTAGTCTATGTCTTAGTCTATGTCTTAGTCTATGTCTTAGTCTATGTCTTAGTCTATGTCTTAGTCTATGTCTTAGTCTATGTCTTAGTCTATGTCTTAGTCTATGTCTTAGTCTATGTCTTAGTCTATGTCTTAGTCTATGTCTTAGTCTATGTCTTAGTCTATGTCTTAGTCTATGTCTTAGTCTATGTCTTAGTCTATGTCTTAGTCTATGTCCTAGTCTATGTCTTAGTCTATGTCTTAGTCTATGTCTTAGTCTATGTCTATGTCTTAGTCTATGTCTTAGTCTATGTCTTAGTCTATGTCTTAGTCTATATCTTAGTCTATGTCTTAGTCTATCTCTTAGTCTATGTCTTAGTCTATGTATTAGTCTATGTCTTAGTCTATGTCTTAGTCTATGTCTTAGTCTATGTCTTAGTCTATGTCTTAGTCTATGTCTTAGTCTATGTCTTAGTCTATGTCTTAGTCTATGTCTTAGTCTATGTCTTAGTCTATGTCTTAGTCTATGTCTTAGTCTATGTCTTAGTCTATGTCTTAGTCTATGTCTTAGTCTATGTCTTAGTCTATGTCTTAGTCTATGTCTTAGTCTATTTCTTAGTCTATGTCTTAGTCTATGTCTTAGTCTATGTCTTAGTCTATGTCTTAGTCTATGTTTTAGTCTATGACTTAGTCTATGTCTTAGTCTATGTCTTAGTATATGTCCTAGTCCATGTCTTAGTATATGTCTTAGTCTATGTCTTAGTCTATGTCTTAGTCTATATCTTAGTCTATGTCTTAGTCTATGTTTTAGTTTATGTCTTAGTCTATGTCTTAGTTTATGTCTTAGTCCATGTCTTAGTCTATGTCTTAGTTTATGTCTTAGTCTATGTCTTAGTTTATGTCTTAGTCCATGTCTTAGTCTATGTCTTAGTCTATGTCTTAGTCTATGTCTTAGTCTTTGTCTTAGTCTATGTCTTAGTCTTTGTCTTAGTCTTTGTCTTAGTCTATGTCTTAGTCTATGTCTTAGTCTATGTCTTAGTCTATGTCTTAGTCTATGTCTTAGTCTATGTCTTAGTCTTTGTCTCAGTCTATGTCTTAGTCTATGTCTTAGTATATGTCTTATTATATGTCTTATTATATGTCTTAGTCTATGTCTTAATCTATGTCTTAGTCTATGTCTAAGTCTATGTCTTAGTCTTAGTCTATGTCTTAGTCTATGTTTTAGTCTATGTCAAAATCTATGTATTAATCTTTGTCTTAGTCTATGTCTTAGTCTATGTCTTGGTCTATGTCTTAGTCTATGTCTTAGTCTATGTCTTAGTCTATGCCTTAGTTTATGTCTTAGTCTATGTCTTAGTCTATGTCTTAGTCTATGTCTTTGTCTATGTCTTTGTCTATGTCTTAGTCTATGTCTTGGTCCATGTCTTAGTGTATTTTTGTTTTAAATTTTTATCTTAAGTCTTTTAATGTGATGTTAATTTTTCTTAAAATTAAAGTTTGTTTCTTAAGTCTTTTGTATATCAAAAATCCTCCTCATATTTTCATTCTTAATTTTATGAATGAAATACTAAAAAACACTTGTTATAAATTCTTGCCTATATTCCAAACCAACAAAACTGATAGAAAAGAATGACAAAGTAATGGAGGAGAAGTAGTAGCTAAAGGGCTTTATTGAAAAATAACAGAAATCTTACCAACACTCATGTCCCAACCTTCACGAGATAAGAGATAGAAAAAATTTAGGTCAATAGAATATAAACCAACAAGATCCCAACATTCTGAAGAATCAATAAAAAGAATCTTGAAAAGTAACAAACAAGAAAGAGACACAAATAACCAAGAATAGATAGAAGAGCTGCGAAGATAAAAATCAAGTTAAAAGTTTGTTTAAGCCTTTTTTAATGACTTACAGGCAGTTAATAACAATAAATGAAAGTTGAGGTAAAAAGCAAAAAACAAGAAACCCAATAGAAACACGTTTTTTTCGAAGCCTCCAGGTTTGTTTTCTCATAAATAAACAAACTTACATTCATCTTCATCGTCGTCGTCATCGAAGTAGAGACAACATTTTTCCTTGTATTTAATATTGATATTAAAGATTAAGGTTAACACAAATGTTAAGGGTACTAGTCACTAAGAGTTTTTTAATCTTTTGAGTCTAATGGAGTTTAAGTTGATGGTTTCTTGTTATTTATGCCATTTTTTATTGAAGATTAATAATGATATTGCGGTTTCTTGGTTTTATTTCAATTAGAAAAAAAGCAGAAAAAACGTTTCTTCAATATCTATAAAAGAGAACTAATGACAATAACGTTAACACTATCAATTTGGTCTGATAGAAAACACAAATATTTCAAGAAGAAAAAAAAGTCATTTTAAAACAAAAGACTTAAGCAGCAAACTCGATGTATAAGGGAAATTAATAGAAAAGTAAACAAAAGATTTAAGACACAAACTTTAGAAATAGGCGCCATTTAATAGGGCTCTCACACTCTCTTTATATCAACATAACAAGAATAGACTAAGACATATACTAAGACATAGACTTAGACATAGACTAAGCTATGTCTTAGAGTAACACATTGACTAAGACATATACTAAGACATAGACTAAGGCATAGACTAAGACATAGTAAGGACATAAACTAAAACACAGACATAGACTAAGACATAGACTAAGACATAGACTAAGACATAGACTAAGACATAGACTAAGACATAGACTAAGACATAGACTAAGACATAGACTAAGACATAGACTAAGACATAGACTTAGACTAAAGGTAGAAACACAATTGAGACGAATGACTAATTTCGTCCAGCACGACGAATTCGGCTTTAAAAATTCGTCTTGTATATTCGTCCATTGAACACATTTGGGACGAATAAACGTTGCTGACGCCATTTTTGTTTATTTTTCATTAGCACAAATTACACACACTTTCGAACATATCGCGCACTCACAATATTTGCAATTTTTCTTTATTTTATTCTTTCAATTTTTCACAAAAAGAAAATATTTAATTAATTTTATTTGAAATAATTATTTTTTTGTTTACAATTTATAAGGTGACCATATTTCACAAAAACACATATAATTTCTTTACTTTACAACAGAAATAGAAATACAGCCACTCTTAATCAGTTTAGTCGTCGTTCGTCTGCGTATGAAATAGAAATAAACCTATCGCACTATTCGATACGCACGACGAATTTCGTCGTACGCATCTATTGTAAGCACTTTCATATAAACCCATATCTTCTATTTCTAACGACGAATATTCGTTCCGAAAAATTGGTCGTTCGTTCCAATTGTGTTTCATACTTAAGACATAGACTAAGACATAGACTAAGACATAGACTAAGACATAGACTAAGACATAGACTAAGACATAAACTAAGACATAGACTAAGACATAGACTACGACATTAACTAAGACATAGACTAAGACATAGACTAAGACATATACTAAGACATAGACTAAGATATAGACTAAGACATAGACTAAGAATCTTCCTTTCGTCACTTTTCTATAGAAAAGTCTTCCTATCGTCAACTTTTTTTTTGGAAATGTCTTCCTATAATCAACTTTTCTTAATAAATGTCTTCCTATCGTCAACTTTTTTTCGAAATGTCTTCCTGTCGTCAACTTTTCTTAAGAAATGTCTTCCTGTCTTCAACTTTTCTTAAGAAATGTCTTCCTGTCGTCAACTTTTCTTAAGAAATGTCTTCCTGTCGTCAACTATTCTTAAGAAATGTCTTCCTGTCGTCAACTTTTCTTAAGAAATGTCTTCCTATCGTCAACTTTTCTTAAGAAATGTCTTCATATCGTCAACTTTTCTTAAGAAATGTCTTAATATCATCAACTTTTCTTAAGAAATGTCTTCCTATCGTCAACTTTTCTTAAAAAATGTCTTCCTATCGTCAACTTTTGTTAAGAAATATTTTCCTGTCGTCAACGTCTCTTAAGAAATGTCTTCCTATCGTCAACTTTTCTAAAGAAATGTCTTCCTATCGTCAACTTTTTTTAAAAAATGTCTTTCTATCGTTCACTTTTCAAAAGAAATGTCTTCCTATCGTCAACTTTTCTAAAGAAATGTCTTCCTATCGTCAACTTTTCTTAAGAAATGTCTTCCTATCGTCAACTTTTCTTAAGAAATGTCTCCCTATCGTCAACTTTTCTTGAGAAATGTCTTCCTATCGTCAACTTTTCTTAAGAAATGTCTTCCTATCGTCAACTTTTCTTAAGAAATGTCTTCCTATCGTCAACTTTTCTTAAGAAATGTCTCCCTATCGTCAACTTTTCTTGAGAAATGTCTTCCTATCGTCAACTTTTCTTAAGAAATATTTTCCTGTCGTCAACGTCTCTTAAGAAATGTCTTCCTATCGTCAACTTTTCTAAAGAAATGTCTTCCTATCGTCAACTTTTTTTAAAAAATGTCTTTCTATCGTTCACTTTTCAAAAGAAATGTCTTCCTATCGTCAACTTTTCTAAAGAAATGTCTTCCTATCGTCAACTTTTCTTAAGAAATGTCTTCCTATCGTCAACTTTTCTTAAGAAATGTCTCCCTATCGTCAACTTTTATTAAGATATGTCTTCTTTTCGTCAACTTTTCTTAAGAAATGTCTTCCTATCGTTAACTTTTCTAAAGAAATGTCTTCCTGTCGTCAATTCTTAAGAAAAGTATTCCTGTCGTCAACTTATCTTAAGAAATGTTTTCCTGTCGTCAACTTTTCTTAAGAAATGTCTTCCTGTCGTCAACTTTTTTTAAGAAATGTCTTCCTATTGTCTACTTTTCTTAAGAAATATCTTCCTATCGTCAACTTTTCTTTAGAAAATTTTTTTTCGTCAGCTTTTCTTTAAAAGTTTCATTCTGTCTTCAATTTTTCTTTATAACTGTCTTCTTATCGTCAACTTTTCTTAAGAAATGTCTTCCTATCGTTAACTTTTCTAAAGAAATATCTTCCTGTCGTCAATTCTTAAGAAAAGTATTCCTGTCGTCAACTTTTCTTAAGAAATGTCTTCCTGTCGTCAACTTTTCCTAAGAAATGTCTTCCTGTCGTCAACTTTTCTTAAGAAATGTCTTCCTATCGTCAACTTTTCTATAGAAAATCTTTTTTTCGTCAACTTTTCTTTAAAAGTTTCATTCTGTCTTCAATTTTTCTTACAACTGTCTTCTTATCGTCAACTTTTCTTAAGAAATGTCTTCCTATCGTCAACTTTTCTTAAGAAGTGTCTTTCTGTTGTCAACTTTTCTTACGAAATGTCCTTCTATCGTTCACTTTTCAAAAGAAATGTCTTGCTATCGCCTACTTTTCTAAAAAAATGTCTTCCTATCGTCAACTTTTATTAAGAAATGTCTTCTTCTCGTCAACTTTTCTTAAGAAATGTCTTCCTCTTGTCAATTTTTCTTTGAAAATGTCTTCTTATTGTCAACTTTTCTTTAGAAATGTCTTTCTATCGTCAACTTTTCATTGCAAAAGTCTTCCTATCGTCAAGTTTTCTTTAGAAAAGTCTTCCTATCCTCAACTTGTTTTCAGAAAAGTTTTTCTATAGTGAACTTTTTTTAGTTTTAAGCTAAGACTTAGACTAATTTAAAAATATTTATGATAAATTATATATTTAATTAGTTATTCAAGAAACTTGTTCTTTAGCTGAAATAAAATATTCAATAAATTACAAAAAAATCTGCATTCTATTTGTTAAGCCCCTCAGATATTTTTTATCATTCTAACGGCATCAAATCCCAACTACTGGAATCTTAAAGGCAACTTAAAGCTTAAGAAAAGTGTTAAGCTGAGCTTAAGACATGTTTGTCTTTAGTATTAGCTATTGGCGTATTCTTAAGTATTTTAAGGCTAAACAAAATTATGGCAAGACAACCAACCAGGCAGCCAATGAGCCATAAATAGAGGCAACGGACATTTACTGACGTTTATTAAACATAAGGCAAAAGTAGAGAAAAACAAGTTTTAAATGTCAATTGAAATATGAAACAGAATAAAGTGAATTTTTGAATAAATAATAGAAAATGTTAAGAGATTAAGGGTGAGGTGGTAAGGAAGAAGGAAGGGGGGAGGTGGTTTGGGTTTTAGTGTTGAAAAAAATGTGGCTTTATGTTATTATTTGTAGAAATTTGTCAAGTTTTTGAATGGTTTAACTAAACAAAACTTTGTTTTTCTTATAACTTTGGCTCTAGAGTTGAAACTAAAAGTGTAACATTTTGAAAAATGTGTTGGTGTGAACAATTTGTTGAACAAAAACTATGATTTTTTTGTTTAAAAAACAGTTTTTTGTTGAAAAATAAGTTTTTTTCTGTAAAAAAATCAAAAGACTTAAGACACAAACCAGTTGTTGGCTGGGACAATGGAAGAGAAGGACGGACGGGTTTTAAAAGGAGAAGGGTTACATATTTGTTTGGTTAATGATAAAATTTATAGGAATTTCAAGATTTTTTAAAGTTTTTTGGAAATTGTTTTTAACCTAAAAAAAATTTGGAAAATTTTTTAAGGAAAAATTTTTTTTGTTCATTTTTTCTTTACTTTTTCTTGCCGTTTTTAGTGTCTTTAATATAATTTTTGGTTTATAATAATAAGTAACCTTGACATTGCTTGATTTATAATAATTATTTGTTTTAATTTAAATTTGCTACATTTTCTTACCCACAAAACTCAAAAACCGAGAAGTTTTTTTACTGCTTTAATTGTATTATTACTTGGCAAAGTGTTGGCGTTATTTATCGAAGCAGAACAAAATTTTTTTCTTCTTCACAAAACCACCAGAAATTAAAAGACTTTAATACAACAAAAACAAAAAGAAAAAAAAAACTTTAAAGTAAAACAATTGTCTGGTTTTCTCAAAATAAGTTTTGAATGAATGAAAACAAAAAAAATTTGAAATTTCAAGACAAGGGGGATTTTAAAGAATTTTGTTTTAGTAACAAAAAAGGTACACAATTAAGAATCTTTTTTTTTTCATATAAAGACTTCAACCTAAGATTTGAAATCTCTATAATTAGTAACGCTAAAATTACCTAAGAACTTCTCAGAGTTAACCTAATGATTTATGGTCTCATTGTATGTTAATGTAACAAACTTAACAAAAAAAATTTTATAAGCAGTTTTGTTCATAATTTTGTTTTCCACAATCTCTAAGTAATACTTCTTTTCCAATTTTTCTCTACTTAAATAAAGGGAACTAATTTTAGCAAAATATTTTCTATGAAAAAAAAAATTTAATTCAGTGTGAAATTTATTTTTTCTACAATTTCTCATAACCTTAACTTTTTAAAAAAATTTAAAGAAATTTCTAAATGTCTGCTCTGCTTCATTTCTTAGGTCAGCTCTAGATTAACGGGTTCTTGAAAATTTGTTTCACCTTAAAAGTCTTCAAAACCTTTCGCCATTGACTTAAAATGGCTTAAAACAACAGTAAAAGTGTTAGTATAAAAGTTTTTCCATAGAAAAAGTGTTAGTATAACAGTTTTTCCATAGAAAAAGTGTTAGTATAACAGTTTTTCTAAAGAAAAAGATTTATTAAAATAGTTTTTTTTTTAAGAAAAAGTGTTAGTATAACAGTTTTTCTAGAAAAAAAGTGTTAGTATAACAGTTTTTCTAGAGAAAAAGTATTAGTATAACAGCTTTCCTAAAGAAAAAGTGTTAGTATAACAGTCTTCCTAGAAAAAAAGTGTTAGTATAATAGTTTTTCTAGAGAAAAAGAGTTAGTATATGTTGGTATAAAAGTTTTTCTACAGAAAAAGTGTTGGTATAACTGTTTTTCTATAGAAAAAGTGTTGGTATAACAGTTTTCTATAGAAAGTGTTGGTATAACAATTTTTGTAGAGGAAAATTGCTAGTATAACAGTTTTTCTATGGACAAAGTCTAAGTAACAGTTTTTCTATGGAAAAAGTCTAAGTAACAGTTTTTCTTTAGAAAAATTCTATGTATAACAGTTAGTATAACAGTTTTTCCTTAGAAAAAGTGTTAGTATAACAGTTTTTCTATAGAAAAAGTGTTAGTATAACAGTTATTATAACAGTTTTCCTAGAGAAAAAGTGTTAGTATAACGGTTTTTTCGAGAGAAAAAGTATTGGTATAACAGTTTTTCTATAGAAAAAGTATTAGTATAACAGTTTTTCTAAGAAAAGTGTTAGTATAACAGTTTTTTCTATAGAAAAGGTGTTGGTATAACAGTTTTTCTATAGAAAAAAGGTTGGTATAACAGTTTTCTATAGAAAAAGTGTTGGTATAACAGTTTTTCTTTGGAAAAAGTGTTGGTATAACAGTTTTTCTATAGAAAAGGTATTGGTATAACAGTTTTTCTATAGAAAAAGTGTTGGTATTACAGTTTTTCTATAGAAAAAGTGTTGGTATAACAGTTTTTCTATAGAAAAAGTGTTGGTATAACAGTTTTTCTTTGGAAAAAGTGTTGGTATAACAGTTTTTCTATAGAAAAAGTGTTGGTATAACAGTTTTTTCTATAGAAAAAAGGTTGGTATAACAGTTTTCTATAGAAAAAGTGTTGGTATAACAGTTTTTATATAGAAAAAGTGTTGGTATAACAGTTTTTCTATAGAAAAGGTATTGGTATAACAGTTTTTCTATAGATAAAGTGTTGGTATTACAGTTTTTCTATAGAAAAAGTGTTGGTATAACAGTTTTTCTATAGAAAAAGTGTTGGTATAACAGTTTTTCTTTGGAAAAAGTGTTGGTATAACAGTTTTTCTATAGAAAAAGTGTTGGTATAACAGTTTTTCTTTGAAAAAAATTGGTATAACAGTTTTTCTTTGAAAAAAATTGGTATAACAGTTTTTCTATAGAAAAAGTGTTGGTATAACAGTTTTTTTTATAGAAAAAGTGTTGGTATAACAATTTTTCTATAGAAAAAGTGTTGGTATAACAATTTTTCTATACAAAAAGTGTTGGTATAACAGTTTTTCTTTGGAAAAAGTGTTGGTATAACAGTTTTTCTTTGGAAAAAGTGTTGGTATAACATTTTTTCTATAGAAAAAGTGTTGGTATAACAGTTTTTCTATAGAAAAAGTGTTGGTTTAACAGTTTTTCTATACAAAAAGTGTTGGTATAACAGTTTTTCTTTGGAAAAAGTGTTAGTATAACAGTTTTTCTTTGGAAAAAGTGTTGGTATAACAGTTTTTCTATAGAAAAAGTGTTGGTATAACAGTTTTTCTATAGAAAAAGCGTTGGTATAACAGTTTTTCTATAGAAAAAGTGTTGGTATAACAGTTTTTCTATAGAAAAAGTATTGGTATAACAATTTTTGTATAGAAAAATTGCTAGTATAACAGTTTTTCTATAGAAAAAGTGTTGGTAT